>CAWUFW010002773.1:1800000-2055601 GCA_963921515.1 Calotriton arnoldi
ATGGGACCCAGAGGGAGATCAACAAAGGTTGAGAAGATCAAAAAGAGTGAGAGTGCCTTGTCGAATGTATTCTGCACCTGAGTGGACTTACTACACGAATAAGGTACTGAATGTATCATTGGATTAACTGTGTGATATGTATTCTGAACTGTTTGAACCTCCATGACATCATTGAAATAAAAATTTGATAAAGCTATTGACAAAGATGTCTGGAAAAAACTGAAAGACACTGAAAAGACTACAACTGTTTGAAAAGTGCTAAAAGACTGAAACAAAATATTCATTTCTTTTTGTTTTAAGACAATTACCTAGGCCCAAGTTTGCAGAAGAAGAGAAATGATAACATTTGAAAAGAAGACATTTAGGGCTAAGGTTATCTATCCAAAGATTTTGAATTTTAAAAGAGACTGGAAAAAGACTACTTGAACAAACAAATTGCAAGGAGAGTATTTGTATAACACTTTGAATTGAACTTTTGAGCTGTTGCTATAACATGTTGCTTGAAATGATCAGATTGTAGACAAACATGAGTTGCTTAGAAATAGATGCAAAATTATTATGTGTTCAATATTCGTAATAACGGTACTTATGATTATAATAGTGTTAGTAGGGTCCTTTTCACGCCTAATAGAGAGATTAGGTCCACAAACACAACTACAACACTTGTACACGCCACAGATGAGGAGCAATTGAAAGCATCAATTTCAGGCTACAACAGGGATGATTACACAACAAATGTTTACTCTAGATTAGTGCAAGAATTCACGCAAGCTATGGACACAAAGTATTGTTAGGTCTGTGCCTACTTCGTCATCAGCAGCAGAAGAAGTTACATGCCATCACATTTCATTGTCACACCCAGTTTCATGTAGTATATTACTCACATTTGTATATAGACAAGTGCATTTTGAATATGAATACTCTAACCATGATTTAACACTTTCTAGAGTACCTTTGGTGCAAAGCATGAAGCAAAAGAAGCAAGCAAAAGAAATGGACACAACTTAGTATTACTTTAGACTGTCGAGGTCCATAGACAGGGCCACTGGAATTATGCTATTTTGCGCCCGGGCCGATTTGTGCATAATTATAGATTTGCTTTATTTGCCATATAATCCATAATTTGCCGCATAATGTGCAGATTTGAACAAAAACAAAAAGAAAAATCTAGCCCAAACGGTTCAAAAGTTACTCGAAATGCATCTACACATGTTTCTGCACACTGAAAGGCACTTTGCAAAGCTGGACTGGTCAACCTTTTGTTGCTTATTGCTATATTTGGGTGTCAAAATAATACTAATGTGTTGCAACCATCACCAGACAGTGTTACCAAATTTCAAAATTATTAAATAATGAAGGAATACCGTAAAAGAAATGTGCTGCAGTATGCTACATGATTTGTCTTTTCTTGCAGAATAATTTGACCCTCTCCTGCCGCATAATTCCAGTGGCCCAGCCCATAGATAGTATCAAAGCTTATCAAAATAACATAACCTGTTTAATGAGACCACTAGAAGAAGTCTTTATTATACCATTAGAAGAAAGGAACACTAATATTTCACATAGTAAGGATAGAGAAAAGTATGTTCTACAAAATGTTTGGAAAAATGAAAAAGATTAATTTAAGAAGAAAATGGTTTACCCAAAGCTGAAATTAAACAGAAGACAAAAAGGGGAATTTTTTTGTTTACAAAAGAAGCCACACACAAGAACTAGACACGTGGGAATTAGTAGCTGTGAACGGATGGGGGGCACATGGCAAATCTTACAAGGGTAAGAAACGGCAATTCCAGGAGTTTATTTCATTTCTGGTCATGACGCTTGCTTTCAATTTCCTGCTGATTGGGAATGTATTTCCTGCTAATTGGGAATGTTATTTCCCAAGATGCATCATGTATTCAGTGTAGATGCACTAACACTGACACCAGCACACAGGCACACACATAGTACAGAAGATGGAACTCAATTATTGGGAGACATTTTTGGTGCAATTTTACCACCTGTAGGAGTCATACTGAATGATGAAAAGATTACAAAACTATCAACAGCTTCGACAAGCTGGCAAAAAGTCCTTCTAAGGGCTTTATTAGTTGTAAAAACTGAACTCTTAGCAATTAGATCTATGGTTTTTCAAAACAAATTAGCATTAGGCATTTTACACGCAGAAAAAGGTAGCGTCTGCAAGATGCTGAAATAAGCTGTTCATATATTCCATATAAAAGTAAGAAAATTCAAGAATTTGCAAAGAACATTTCTGATATAAAATCTGAATTAGAGCAGTTAGAAACACCTAACATTCTTGAAAACTTTGGAAAAGTGAGATACCCAATTGGGAACTGGTTTGCAACTGCAAAGCTATTTTGATGCCAATAATAATTACAGGGGTTTGTTTACTTTCCTTACTTGCATTATACAAAGACTGTATATATTGCACTAACAGAAGAAAAAGCAGAGAAATGACTAAGAGAATAGAAAAAGATTTAGCATTAAATGATCATCCTAATTATGAATATAGAAAATCATTAAAATTCAAAAGTTTGAAAAGAAAATGACAAGACTCAACTGATGATGAGAGTGCCCTCTGAATGGAATCTCAGACGAAAGAGTGATGGTTAAGTAAACCATCAGATGGGGAATTGAAAGAGAGTTTTATTGAAAATGCAAAAAGAATATAGTAAAAATCATATGTGATATACTAATGTGCAAATTACATAGAACCGACACAACAATTAAAATGTGCAAAATGCAGTATGTAGCTATACTCATTAGTACTAGGCCTCAAAATGGCTAAAAGCAGATTTATTTTAGTAGTGGCTTAAACAAATGTGCTGAGACGTGCATAAAATATTTTTTAAGATTGAATTTACCCTGACATGCTTTTAAATTAAATCTTCACATAACATTGCAGAATGTTTCAGATTAATAATCATTATGTTTTGAAAACTATGCTAAAATAGCTTTATCACTGAATAAAATAAATCAATCAGGGAATTGTAAGCGCGCTACTCACCCGTGAGGGTCTCAAGGCGCTGAGGGGGGGTCCGCAGATCTGTTTAGCCAAAGAGCCAGGTCTTGAGGGTCTTCCTGAAGGTGTTCAGGGAGGGGGCGCGTCTGATGTCTGCCGGTAGCTCGTTCCAGGTCTTGGCTGCAATGTGAGAGAAGGATCTTCCGCCTGCTCTGGCTCTGTGGATGCGCGGGGTTTCGGCCAGTGCGAGGTTGGAAGATTGGAGGTTTCTTTTGGGTACGTGGAAGTTGATTCTGTTGTTGAGGTATTTGGGTCCGCTGTTGTGTAGGCATTTGTAGGCGTGAGTGAGGATTTTGAAAGTGACTCTTTTCTCCACGGGGAGCCAGTGGAGACTTCGTAGGTGTTGGCTGATGTGTTCGTGTTGGGGGATGCCGAGGACGAGTCTGGCGGCGATGTTCTGTATTGTTTGGAGTTTGCGGAGTAGGGACTTGTTGATGCCGGCATAGAGTGCGTTTCCATAGTCCAGTCTGCTGGTGATGAGTGCGTGGGTGACTGTCTTCCTTGACTCAGGGGAATCCACTTGAAGGTCTTGCGGAGGATGCGGAGGGTGTTGAAGCAGCTGGAGGTGACGGCGTTGACCTGTCGGTTCATGGTGAGTGATGAGTCGAGTACGATGCTGAGGTTCTTGGCGTGGTCTGAGGGGATAGGTGGGCTTCCAAGGGCGGTCGGCCACCAGGTGCTGTCCCATGCAGAAGGGGTGGTACTGAGGACGAGGACTTCTGTCTTCTCGGCATTGAGCTTCAGGCAGTTGTTGGTCATCCAGACTGCGACGTCTTGCATTCCTTTCTGGAAGTTGAGTTTGGCAGTGGTGGGGTCTTTGGTGAGGGAGAGGATGAGCTGGGTGTCGTCGGTGTAGGATATGATGTTGAGGCCGTGTTGTCGGACGATGGCTGCGAGGGGGGTCATGTAGATGTTGAAGAGGGTGGGGCTCAGTGATGAACCCTGTGGGACTCCGCAGGTGATTTTTGTGGGGTCGGAGTGGAAGGGTAGGAGTCTGATCCTTTGGCTTCTTCCGGTGAGGAATGATCGGATCCAGTCCAGGGCTGTTCCTTGTATGCCTGCGTCGTGTAGTCTGGCGACTAGTGTGCAGTGGGAGACGGTGTCGAAGGCCGCTGATAGGTCGAGTAGGATGAGGGCTGCGGAGTGGCCTTGGTCCAGGAGGGTGCGGATGTCATCTGTGGCGGCGAGTAGGGCGGTCTCTGTGCTGTGGTTGCTTCGGAATCCGGATTGGGACGGGTCGATGACGGCGTTCTCTTCAATCAATCGTGTCAGTTTCCTGTTAACTGTTTTCTCTGCAACTTTGGCTGCGAAGGGGAGGAGCGAGATGGGCCGATAGGTCTTGAGGTCGGTGGGGTCAGCTGTGGGCTTCTTGAGCAGGGGGTCTGACTTCTGCGTGCTTCCAGTCATCTGGGAAGGTGCCTGTTTTGAAGGTGGTGTTGATGGTGCGTTGTATTTCGGGTGCGATGGCGGCCGCAGCTCTGTGGTAGATGTGAGGGGGGCAGGGGTCGGTTGGGGCCCCCAAGTGGAAGCTTTTCATGGTCGAGGCGGTGTCTTCGGCCGTGATCGGTGTCCAGTTGGAGATGGTGGGCTGGCTGGTGTTTCTGCGGGGCGGGGGGCCATCTGTGGCACCTGGTGGATGGTCGATGAAGTTGTCATAGAGGTTTTTGATCTTGAAGTGGAAATAGGTTCCAAGCTTGTCGCAGAGGTCTTGGGATGGTGTGATGTCTGTGGCTTCGCTGCGTGGGTTGGTGAATTCCTGAATGACACTGAAAAGTTCCTTGGAGTTAGCCAGGATTTTGTTGTGGATGAAGTTCCTCTTGGTGGCTCTGATCTGGTTATGGTAGTCCGTCAAGGCGTCCTTGTAGGTGGTGTGGTTTTCGGTTGTCTTGGTGTTTCTCCAGTTCTTCTCCAGGCGTCTGCAGGTGTGTCTGGCTTCTTGGAGAGCGGTGGTGAACCAGGCAGCTTTCCTGGGGCGTTGTCTGTCGGGGTTGCGTAGCGGGGCGAGCTCGTCTGCGCAGTTAAAGATCCAGGTGTGGAGTTCTCTGGCTGCGTTGTTTGCGTCATTTGCGTCGGGTGCCCAGGTGTGGTTGTCTCGGGTGAGGGTGGAGTTAAGTTGCTCGTCGGTAACCTTGCTCCAGTTCCTTCGAGGTGGGCGTGGGGCTGGTTTGGGTGCCTTGGGTTTGTTGATGGCGAAGTGTACGCAGTGGTGGTCGGTCCATGGTGGCTGCGTTGTGTGGCTGAATTGGACGCTGTTTCCTGCGGCGAAGATGGGGTCGAGGGTGTGTCCTGCTCTGTGGGTCGGTGTGTTGACGAGTTGTTTAAGTCCGATGCTGGCAAGGTTGTCATGAAGGATAGTGGAGTTGGGGTCGCTGGGGGTGTCGAGGTGGAAGTTCACGTCTCCAATGAGTATGTAGTTTGCTGAGGCGATGGCGTGGGGTGCGATGAAGTCGGTGATGGTGGTGGCGAAGGGTGTTCGGGGGCCGGGGGGTCTGTAGATGAGGGTTCCTCGGAGTGTGGCTTTGGGGGTGGTCTGGATCTGGAAGTGCAGGTGTTCTGCGGAGGGGAAGGTTTCGCTGGAGGTGGTGAGGCGGAGGGTGCTCTTGTGGGCGATGGCGAGGCCCCCTCCTGGGTGGTTTCGGTGGTCTTTCCTCTGGATCTTGTATCTGTCTGGGATGGCGGTGTTGATGTCGGGGGTGGAGGATGCGTTGGTCCAGGTCTCTGTGAAGAAGGTGATGTCGGGCGAGAGAGAGTCGAGTAGGTTCCAGATTTCCATGACGTGTTTGTGTACGGAGCGTACGTTGAGGAGGATGCATTTTAGGGTGTCCCCGGTGCTGGCGTCGGCGGTGTTGGAGGCCGGGTTGGCGGTGAGGGTCTGGCGGCAGTGGAGGCAGGAGAACTGGCCGTGGGTCGTGTTCGGCGAGGCCTGTTGGCATTCTCTAAGTCTTCCAGGGTTGAGTGTGAGGAGGATGGTGGTGTCGTAGCGATGGGTAATGGGAGGTCCAGAGTTCCTGGCGCTGGCCGCGGACAGGTCACAGACGGGCTTGCCTTTGGCGCGCCATTGGCACACCAGCGGCGCAACCGCACAGCGGCCGCCATTAAGTAGGGGAGGTGGGAGGGAGGAGAGGCTGGGAGGCGGGAGTGGGGGAATTCCGGAGGGGAATTCCAGGGGGGAGGGCCCGCAGGGGCAGCAGCGGCGAAAGGCGAAAGGAACAGGTAGGCATGAGAAAATAAAAACAGTGGTGGAATTAGAGCAAGACACAGATGGGTACAATAACAGTGGCACAACAGGGAAAAATTAAGAAAAAAACGGCTGAGAAAGGTTACGGTGGTTGCAGGCAGTCTGGTCCCAGTTGGAGTGGGCAGCAGGCGCAGAAGCGGGCAGCAGCCTCGAACCTGCCAAGGAGGAGGTCGGGGTCTGGAGGCAAGAGACGGCACAGCGGAGCTGCGGGGAGGGAGTGGACCTAGACCGAGGGTCGGAGGTCTTACTCGCGCTCCCCCGCAGCGGCTGCCATTAAGTAGTGGAGGTGGGAGGGAGGAGAGGCTGGGAGGCGGGAGCGGGGGAATTCCAGAGGGGAATTCCGGAGGGGAATTCCGGGGGGGAGGAGCCACAGGGGCAGCAGCGGCGAAAGGCGAAAGGAACAAGCAGGCACGAGAAAATAAAAACATTGGAGGAATTAGAGCAAGACACAAATGGGCACAATAACAGTGGCACAACAGGGAAAAATTAAGAAAAAAACGGCTGAGAAAGGTTACGGTGGTTGCAGGCAGTCTGGCCCCAGTTGGAGCGGGCAGCAGGCGCAGGAGCGGGCAGCAGCCTCGAACCTCCCAAGGAGGAGGTCGGGGTCTGGAGGCAAGAGACGGCACAGCGGAGCTGCGGGGAGAGAGTGGACCTAGACCGAGGGTCGGAGGTCTCACACGAAATAAAATGCATGAATAGAAATATTGGCCCTTTTAGCATATTGTTCTCATTTTATAATGAAAAGATTTTGTACTGAATAATATTTAGTTGCAGCTGATCTTTCTATTTCACAAAGTCTCTTGTTTAGTTAACACAATTTATTTTATTAGAAGCTTAGGAATGTGGTCATGCTCATGGGAAAAGGAGGTTCATAAATTGAAAAGTCTCATACGTAGACGCTCTTATAATAATATTTCACATTTTTTTATAATAAATTTCTGTAGCCCATTGTATCTAACATGAAAAAGGGAGAGAAGAGACCATTCTCGGAAGAATACTGAAAGCTGATTGGACGAGAGTATAAGAAGATACAATGTGCACTGCAACTATTCTTTTGACTGTTTATATTAGTGCGGGTTCCTACAGTAGGTTAATTCTTTTTTTCCAGACTCTTGCTCCATACGCTTCCCATTTCCTTTACACTGGATGCTAACGGCTTAATTCTGAAGGCTGAATGCAGGTTTGCCACCTTTCTCGAACCTGTTGCTGAATGGAGTTTGCTATTGCAACTGCATGAGTTTTTGCTTTTTTTGTTTGAGACTTAACTGAGTTTCATGAACCTCTCTTCATGGGAAGTTCTACAGATATTGATTGATTGAATTTGAGCTTCATTCTCTATCTCACTCGTTCCTCTTGAAATCTTGAACTCTTTATGGGTTCTCGCTAACACCATTTTTGCCCCATTCCTAGAATGGCGATTCTATCCTTTATGGAACATGTTTGATAAATTGTTGGTTGTGATTTCTTCTGACCATATTTTTATTATCGATTCTATTAAATGACTGATAAATGAACTAACTGAATAATGAAAATTTACTAAACTTTTATAGAAAATAAAACCCTTTAAACTTACACCTAACTCTCATTATTGACTGAATTGAAGATAGTTATTGTCATTAAAATGTATGTGATGTTTAGCTCCTGATCTTCTCATATGCAACCACAAAGGTCTGTTGCATAGAGAGAAGGGTGCATGTCCCACCAAGCAGGGATAAACCCTCTTTGAGTTGGATAGTGATAGTAAACCATTTTATTTAAATTGATTCCTACTCCAGGACTGTTCTGCAGACCTTTATGTGGCTTTGCAGTGCTCCTACTTCCCTTAGACATGATAGCACACCCAACACAATCACTCTCACAGTAGCTCTTTACTACCCTCAAATGTGCATGCAGCTGGAGAGAGTGCATGACAAACCTGTTACACAAACATACTATTTGTGCAGCATGTTTGTGCACACATAGATAAATAATTAGAGGGAACTTTGCATCTAATAAAAATTGTCCGAAAAACTTATTTCCCATCTATAAATAGTGAAGTAAGAAATGACGCAAGTGGTCACTGACTTAGCCAAATACATATAGTCCTTATGAGATCGAGCAGCAGTTAACAAAGAGAATATCTCCTCTCAGGAACAAGACATTACACTAGGTATCTGCCCACTTGTAAGAGGAAATGAGAGGTCTGTGAGATAACTGTGACGATGTAGAAGGTAAATCCCAAAGGGACATTAGGCTCCGAAATGTGAAAAAATCAGCAGAGGAATCAAACAGTGAAAGTGTCTGTGCCGACCTCTCCCGCATGGTGAATTCCCATTTAGAAAGGTTAGTGCCCCCAGGGTGGGATCCCTCAGGCAATCAACTGGATCACAACCTAGAAGCATATCTTACTTACTGTTTTCAGGGGAAGGTATTCCCTGATGGAGCTCATTTGTAGTTCACTGTCTCTTCTAATGAAACTTCAAAGTAGAAAGGTACTTAAAACCTATTTTGTCTGATTTTCAAAAACCCTGCTCGGTTTGTTACAAGAACATTATAACCAAATGCCTAACTTATGTCCCTGATACATTTTAACTATAAATCCCAAAAATGGGCCTAAATGGTAGAAATCTCAGGAATTCAGGGAAATCTAAAGTCATCTCCTTTAACAACAATGATGTTGGGCTGTACAAGGGCCTCTCTAAAAGTACTTTTAATAAACGTAGGGCCCTGATACTAATTTCCAGGGATCTCTGGAACCACCAATATGATATTGATGGACCTTCCTATTTGTTCTTTGGTTTCAAGTGAACTAAAAGACTTTTTTCACCCAAAAGTTAAAAAAAAGGCTGGAAGCACTGGAGATGTGGAGAAAGGAACGTTAAACCTCAAGTCAGCAAAAGCCAGCCACAGAAACCCAGTTGTCACTGGGAAAGATCCTGTGGGCGTAGGAGAAAAGCTGTCAAGACTTAGAATACATATGGGGACATCTTAGAAGTCAAACTAACAAGCAAAGACTCTCTGGCCTTACTGATATGATGGAGTAGTGTAGGCGCAGTAAGCTATGGAATGTGTAAAATTTAATTTATTGTAGGGAGGAATAACTGCAACTTTGTGCTAAGTGCATGGTGGCTGGGGAATTGAAGGGATGGTAGTTTCCCACTGGTGTGCACTCATTATCACCTTCTATAGGATGAAGCATGTTAGGATTAATGATATTCAGTTTGGTGGAAGGACAGGTTTTCAAGGGGAGAGGGAAGGGTTCAAGAAGCAGGGTTCATCCAACAGGAATACTCAATGAAAGGAGAGCACAGAAGGAGTCAGGGAGAGATGGGATAGCCTAATGGGAAACAGCAGATAATATCAGGGTAGAAGCTGTTCCATGGAATGTGAGGGGTCTGAACTCCCCAGTTTAGATGAACACAATATGGAGATTGGTTATATATGAGAAACCCTTCTACTTAAAAGGGATACTAGGCTGATGAAGCACCAGCATTACCTGAACCAATAGTTTGCTGTACCTAGTAGGAAAGTATTTGGGTTTATGATAGTGTTCCACAGAGAGGTAACGTGTGATTCACAGGAAAACCCATTCATTTTTCTCACTGGTAGTGTAGATGGGCAGATGTTGACCACAGTAGCTTCCTATGTATTTAATACATAAACCAAATCAACCATCCGAGAACTGTGCCTCCCATTGGGCAATTTATTTAATAAATACAAACTGTTTAGCACTCTTTATGCCTTTCCTTATTCACCCTCATTGTAAGAAATTGGGTTGATTGACTGGGGATGTAAGCACTGGTCAAGCAGCAACCACAATCCTTGTTCCTTGTCAGGGTAAGGCATAAGGCACAAGCAAACCCCAAATTAACCTGTGCTCACTCCCTTGGTAGATTGGAAGAGAGCAGTCAGGCTTAACTTAGAGGTAATGTGTAAAGTATTTGTGCAACACTTCAAACAGTAAAACTGTAAAAACACACCACAAATGGAGCCCCATAACAGATTTTGAAACATATAGTTTCTAATAAATAAAACAAGACCAAAATGACAAAACTCCAATTAGTAGAACCAAAGATATTGAATTTGAGATTTTTTAGTAAAAATAGAAACAAAAAGCACAAAGCACTAACTGGGGATATCTGGTCGCGCCAGACCGGGAAAAAGTCACAAGTTCAGGCTGACTGTGATGGAGTGTTGGCCAGCTACAAGGACCCAGTTAGGCCCGTTGAACAAGTCGCTTAAATCCTGGTTGCGGAGCATTGTGTGGATCCGTGTCGAAGATGTGCTGTGCAGTTGAAGCGATGCATTGGTTCCGAGATGCAGCGAGGCTGCAGTGCAAGGTCCTGTTGTGTAATTGTTGAGGATCCCATCGACAGGGCTTGAGATGTGAAGTGCGGCGACTGGGATATGGTGTGCAGCCAGATATGTATCGGTTCAGAGGAGCTGCGAGGCTGCGATGCCTTCGTCAAGGGTGCCATCAGCGAGGGTTCTGAGGACCTGTGCAGTGGATGCGCCAGTTCCAAAGACTGTGGTAGGCCATGTGGGTCTTTGTGAAGGGCCCAGTCCACATAGCAGCGGCGATGTGGCAGTTTTACTCAAGAATGTGTCGCTCAGCAGAAAATATGCATCAGTTCCACTGGCAAGCACTTTAGGTTCACTTCTAAAGATCCAGGACTGGGGTGGCACCACTTTGCAGGGTAGACCCACAGATGACAGAGTTGAGGTGCAGGTGCAAGGTTGTTGGAAGCCTCTTATGTCCCTGAGGCTTCAAATCAGGAGGCCAGCCAACTAGCCCTTGGAGTCACTCTGGGTTGTGGGTTCAAGAGATGCAGGGCCAGTCCTTCTCATCCAGGCAAGAGGGCAGTAGGCAGCAGGTCAGCACAGCAAGGCAAGAGTCCAGAATAGTGCAGTGCAACAGAGTGGCAGTTCTTTTGCAGCACAGCAGTTCTTCTTCCTTTCAGAGTATCCACAGATGCAGAAGTGTACTGAAGTGGTGGTGTATGAGGGAAACATCCATTACAACACAGTCATTACAACGCACTACCTTTACATGCAGCTGTTACAAAGCAACTGCCTTTACATCGCATGCCATTACAACGCATGCCATTACAACGCATACCATTACAACGCATACTATTACAACGCATTATAAGGTAAGTAATGGAGATTTTTTAGTTTTAGGGTGGGTATGTGTTTTGGGGTACATGGGAATAGTAATTTTTACCCCTACACTATCCAACACTTTCCCTACTGTTGCACTCACTGGAGTGGGAATAGTCATTTGTGCCCCTACACTATCCAGCACTTACCCTACTGTTGCACTCACTGGAGTGGAAATAGCAATTTTTACCCCTGCACTATCCAAAACCTACCCTACTGTTGCCCTAAAAGTATTATGCGTTGTAATGTTATGCATTGTAATGGTATGCGTTGTAATGGAATGCGTTGTAATGGTAGTTTAAAAAAATGTGTTGTAATGGCATGCGTTGTAAAATCATGAATGGTAGTTACGATGTAAAAACTGTGGTGTAAAAGCATGCGTTGTAATTGTTTGCGTTGTAACATCATATATTCGTGTATGAGGTCCTTCTTTTATACACATTTGTGCATTTGATGGCTGATGCTTCTAGAGGCATGTCTTTGAAGTACACAGATGCCCTGCCTTCCCTGCTCTGGTTCCTGACTAACTACAGGGGGCTATGCAGCCCTTAGTGTGGAAACAGGACACAGCCTATTTTGGTGTGAGGCTGGGCTCAGCTCCTCCATCCCATCCGGCCAATGATGGCCTACTCAGTCACACCTAAGCTTCCATTGTGTGTGCCTGTCTAGGAGCAATGCACACAGCCCAACTGCCAACTACACCCAATCATGTGACCAGAGACAGGCTGCAGGCGCCAAATGTCTAAGGCAAGAAAATGCCAACCTTCTAAAAGTGGCATTTTCAGAATTGTAATTTAAAATCCAACTTCACCATAAGGTAGGATTTTAAATTAGGATTCCAGAGACACCAAACTTGAACCTGTTACATCTTCCCTTTTGAAAATTACACTTATCGAATGTAATATGGTAATCCCAATGTTATCCTATGGGAGATATAGACTTTGTAGTAGTGGAAAACTAATGTAAGAGTTTTTCCATGCCAGGCCATGTAAAATTTCAAAGCATGTGTCCTGCTTTTTAATACATTACACCCTGACTTCTGGGCTTTCCAGGGCCTACCTTTGGGGTAACATATGTATTAAAAAGGAAGGTTTGGGACTGGCAATAGGTTTATTTTTCCATGTTGAAATGGCAGTTTAAACTGCACATGCAGGCTCTGCACTGGCAGTCCTGAAGCATGTTTAAAGGGCTACTTAAATGGGTGGCACAAGCAGTGCTGTCGGCCCACTAGTAGCATTTAATTTACATGCCCCGGGCACCTGTAGTGCACTGTACTGGGGACTTATAAGTAAATAAATATGTGAATTGGGTATGAGCCAATATTTTCATGTTTAGGAGAGAGCACGTGCACTTTAGCAGTGGTTAGCAGTGGTTAAGTCTTAAGGCCAACAAAAGCGAGGTCAGAAAAAATGGAGGAGGAAGGCAAAATAGTTGGGCGAAAGACCACCCTAATACTGACAGGTCTAACACTCTTCAGTCAGGATTCATAGAGGAGAGGCAATCATTTGACAATAGGCATTGAATTCTACTCTTGGTAGAAAGCAAACAAGAGAAAACATTTGATGGTCATTCTATCTTTGGACGCTGAAGTGTGTTCGATAGAGTAGATTGGGCTTTCTTAAGGTTTAACTTGAATAGTATAGCCTTGGGGGCCAGAGATGCAGGTGCTTGCAGTGGCAAATTATGTCTTTCCGACAGATATGATAGTGATGAATGCTATGAGATCTGAGGTGTTCCAGCTGGGAAGGGGCATGAGATGAGTAAAAGATAAAGGGCATTGAGGTTGAAGTGGAAGAGCACAAGATTCATCTCTTTGCACATGATATATTGTTAAATCTTAGATCACCTGAGACCTCCCTGTCTAAACTCCTGATGATACGAGGAGATATGTGTTAAAAATGAACATTACAAATGTTAAATTCTGGGTGTAGGGTTAGAAAGAGAGACATCAGAACAATTAGGAAGAATGTTTCCATTTTGTTGGGATGATTAGAAAATCAGGTATCTAGGCATCTTTATTATTTTCATGCTCAAAGATCTCTGCTGAGCAAATTATCCTAGGGTGATAGTGGAAATTAAATGTGACCTACTGTGCTGGCGCCACCTATTTATATCATGGTCGGATGAGTGGCCCCACTGAAGATGAATCTGTTACCACACGTGCTCTATGTTTTCAGGCACTCCAAGCGATGTTTCATCCAGGGGAGATCTCCTCCCTACAAGCAGCCATTTACACCTTTATATAGGACAGCAAGAAAATGAAGGTCTCCAGGAGATTGCTGAAGAGTGTTTAATGTAGTTTCTGAAGTGGGGGAGGGTTAAACCACTGAGAAACAAAGAAACTGTAATATTTCAAGAGCCTTGTGATGGTTTTGTTCTCAGGGGGGCATATTCACGAGGAGCTATCGCCGAATTAACGGCACTTTATCGCGGCCAAAGTCGTGATAAATTTACGCCCCCATTCACAAGCCAGTGTTAACAGCCCACAGCACCAGTTTACCCGCGATAGCAGCTGCAAAAAACATCGCCACAGAGGACCCTCACAAATATCGCTAATGAGATGCAGAGTAGGCGTTCCCGTGACAAAAGCCGAGACAACAGCACACCTCAACATTCACAACGACCAGCCACATCCGCGATAAAAACACAAAACAGGCGATAAGGTGTGTTAGCACCAGGAAATCTACACCTGCTCTGACCTGGTGTAAAGTCGGACGGCAGCCAGAACCACAAAAGGGAGCACGGCCCAGGGCCACATCCGAAGGGCAACAGATGCCATGGAGCCACCCATCATGTGGCCCGGACACCCAAGAGGGCCACAACACCCACCGACACCACCCCCAGGACCACCCCTCCCTGGCACCTCCCCGACCAAAGACATACCACATCAGCCACACCTAAACATGTACAGAACATTCCGCTTGATGCCGCACAATCACAACTGGTGACATGCATGTGTCGTCACAGAAATGAGCAGCACACATCCACTTTCGAAGCAACAAATGAAACTTTATTAAAATGAACAACGAAATAAAATGAAGACACATGGCCGCTCCCCTCGGGACAATACGTAGGTCACAGCCTGTAAGACAAAAAACATGATGAGAAGGTGTGTCCTGCGCACATCAGAGGACAGAGAGAGAGCGAAGGAGAGAGAGAGGAAGAGAGGGAGGGAGAGGGAGAGGAATAGAGGGAGGGAGAGAGAGAGGAAGAGAGGGAGAGAGAGAGAAGAGGAGAGAGAGAGGAAGAGAGGGAGAGAGAGAAAGAGAAGAGGAGAGAGAGAGGAAGAGAGGGAGAGAGAGAGAACGTGCCGCCCCTGCGCACCCAGGCCACACTGCTCACCTGCTACCACCGGTGTGTCCCCAACCACGTGCCGGTATGCATAGCAGGACACCAGGTCACACATATGAGTCAGAGCCGTCAGCTGAAACAGAGCCCAGACACATGACTGGCACAGTACACACACTTGCACAAGACAACATCGCCTGCCCGCCCATGCACATCCAGGCAGAGGCAACCGAACCTCTCCCGCCGCCCATCAGAGCATGCCCGCCGATGCACACCCAGGCCTCAATGCTCACCTTCCGCCACAGTGCATAGACAGGAGGTCCCACCACATGCCGCTGCAAGCCACAAGCCCGTGGCCCGCGGACATGGCACCCTCCACATCATGCAGCCCTGCTCCGCAGGCCATCAGGTCTCACGTTTGGTGCTGGGTCTTGATTACTCCATGGCAGAGGACATACCAGTGCACCCGGCACCATCGCAGGCTGCACATCCGCTCAGCCCAATGGGTGCCACCAACTCTGGGATCCCGGAAGCGACGCCACATGGCGGTAGGCCCGCGCTGTCCGCTGGCTCTGGCCTACACTGCGGTCCAGCAGGGCACACAAAACCTGAGCCGTCCGGACCGCCGGGACGGGGCATCATCGCTGGACACCCGCTCAGCAGCTCAAGGTACCACTGACTCAGTGCACCCAAAGTCACCGTCCCGTGGCAGGGTGCCTGTGCCGTCCGCAAGGCCACTGGTGCCACTAACCCTGTGCAACCCCAGTCTGCGCCAAGTGGCGGTAGGCCCGTGCCATACTCAAGGCCTCGGATGCCACTAACCCTGTGCGCAACAACTCATGGGTCCTATATGAGTGTGAACCGTGGGGCGTCCGTCATCCAGTCACCACCGGAAGAGGGGAATGTGACATCGTCGGACCCTTATGTTGGCGGAGTCACATGGCCTGTGACACCTGTGCCGGAAGGGTGTGGTGTGTGTGAAAACCTGCCCTCAGGGAGTGGCTGTGACATGCTGACGACTAGACCAGTGACCTGCACACCACCAGCGAGTACGGCTGCGACGGGTAGCAATGAGGGCACCCCCTCGGGCGTAAGTGGAGTGGACTGACCTGCCGAACGCCGGACCAGCGCAGGGCTTGCAACAATGACTCGTGGGCTCTGGGCGTGGTCCAGTCCATGTCCGGACAAGGAAGTGACTGATGTGTGTGTCCCTGCTGCAGTGTTCACGGAACCCGCTACACAAGATGCAATGTCGCACCCCCTTACTGGCATCCCACAGGATGAACATCATTGACGCAAGGGAAGGGACTGTCCCCACATTCATCCACACAGGAATGACGTAAGACATTACACAGCAGTGCGTCACTGGACGTTTATTTGCACATCCAGTGCAGTCAGGCAGCTGGAGCGGTACAGGGCAATGCCGAGCACACCACACAATATGGGCCCGTGGGGGGCCAGCCAGTGTCCATCCCGGGATGAGCTGTACTGCAGAAAAGGAAGGGTACAGTCCGCATTCTGTCTGCTGTGTCAATGGTCGTCAAACAGGATGTGGCAGTCCATGTCGCTGTCCTAGGTGAGTGCCTCGGAGTGTATCGGGGGTCAGTGGTAGGTCTTGAGGCCATGTGCGGCACCAAGCAAAAACAGGCAAGGTGGTGGAAATGGATGCTAGTGCCTGGCCCTCCTGACCACAGTCCCATCCACATCCTCATCCCCGGGTGTGTGCCCTGCCCCACCTGTGGGTGTTGCAGTGCCGGCTGTGGCACTGTGTGCCACTGACACATCAGGGGCCGGAGGAGTATTGTTGGCCGCACTGTGTGGCACTGACACACCAGGGGGCGGAGATGTGGATGGTGTGGGGGCAGCAGCATTCATCATCGCTAGGCCTTGTGGCAGCAATGCCATGATGAGGACATGAGGGGCACGGTAGATCCCAGCTACATTTCGCTGATGTGCAGCGGAGGCTGCCATCCTTTCCATCTCCATCCGCACCATGTCCTCGATGAGCCTCCGCATGTGTGCCAGCTCACGGCTGGCATCGCTGGGGCCACTCTGAGCGGACAGGTATTCTTCCCTCCACGTCATGACTCCAGAGATGTCAGTCAGGGCTCGCTGGAGTCCATGGGGCGGACATAGACACCCATGGATGGCGTCCAGTTTGGTAGCCATGAGCTCGAACCCCACCCGCACCTGCTCGGCCGTCTCCCTCTGGCCCTCCAGCACACGGCGTTGGAAGGCTATTTGTTGTTCCTGGGGACTTGGGAGGGGGCTGGGGGTGCCTCCTGCTGGGTGGTTTGGGTGGTGGGTGGGGTCTCATGGATGTAGCTGGGCTGCCCTGATCCTGGAGGTGAGTTGCGGATGAGGTCAATGAGGTCTTGGATGGTTTGGGTGTCGATGCTGGTGTTGTCCTCCTCCTCGTCATCAGTGAAGAGTGGCTGCGACTGCTCTGCAGGAGGTGTTGACGATGCCCCTGCGATGTGAAGGGGAGATGGTGTATTACAATGTGTCCACATGTATGTAGCTGCATGGTACAGGTTGACATTCAGACAGCATGGCATTGTACATTGTGACAGTCTGTGGGTCTGGGCGAGGACCCAGAGTGATTGTGGGTGTGCACTGTGCCCTGCTTGCTTGTGCATGTGTGCCATTGTGGCCATCTCCCCCGTCCCCCAGTACCTGGTGGTCACTCACCCTGTTGCGGTTGTGTTGTGTCCTGTCGAGCAGTGTCCGGTCCCCCGACTCCGGCCACAGTCTCCACACTGATGACTGTCGACACCAGCTCCTCCATGTCATCCAGCTCCAGCTGTGGCGCTGGGCCCCCACCTCCGGTCTGCGTTGCTGCCTTCAGGTTGGCGGAGAGTTTATCCTTGGTCTTCCGCTTGATGTCATTCCATCGCCTCTTGACCTCGTCCATTGTCCGCTTGTGCTCTCCGACGGCATTCACCTTGTCGACGATGTCCCGCCATATTCCATTTTTGGTGCCCAATGACACGTTGGAGGTGACGAAGAGTTGTTGATGGTGTTCCATCACCTCCGTGACTATGATCCTGTTCGCCCGCGGACTGAACTTGTTCTTCCTGGTCTTCTTGTCCTTGCCCTTCCCTGTCCCCGAGGTCACAGGCTGGTCGTCCGGGGTGCTTGTGGGATTGCCCTGGTCCTCTGCGCCTGCTCCGGCTGCCTCCATGGTGCTTGTGTGTTGGTAAGTTTGTGTGTGGGTTTTTTTTTCTGCTTTTATGGAGGTTTCTGACGCCTGACAGGTGTGTGTTGCAGGCCTGGCGCTGCTTGTCGCTGGTTTCCTCATCGCGCTTTGGCCCATCGCGTGTTTTTTGGTGTTGTGGTTTGTGTTTTTATCTCCATCGTGGTGGTTGTATCGCGGACTTTGTCCGCGGTTTCAGCAGGCTATCACATGCTACCGCCTTGTTGTGAATTCCACGTTGACACAGGGTTATTTTCCCGTAATAGGCTGCATTATTGAAAGTTGCGTTACGCTACTCCTGCGGTAGTTATCACACGTTCTAGTGAATATACCCCAGAGTTTCTTGCTAATTTATCAATTACAAAAATGTGTTTTGCAAATAAGAGTGGTAGCATTTTAGCCGCACAAAAATGTATGCTGCATGTAATGGTTTATCCCATATTTGATTGTTTTTAAATTTGATTAGTATTTTTTGCCATGGAACTCTTGAACCACACAACCCTTGTAACAAATATGAGAAGCCTTTTTTCAATAAGTGTGTTACTACTATTACTATTACAACAACTGCTAATAATTACTATAATAATCATCATCATAATGAACATCATCATCATAATAAAAGTTTTTACACTTCATTGTGTAAACAGTTAAAAATAGTTCTTACTGATCAAAATAAAAACATGTTATGCAATATTAATACATGGCCTGATATTCCTAATATTAAAAAATTGTGTAAAATGATTTAGCAGTCCAAATTTCACGTAAGCTTCAAAGACTGCTCTTATGATTCCTGCAATCCTGGACATGCAAACATTTTTTATATTAATGGCTTTAAACCTATCAATAACCTCAAACTTTCCAACAGGGTAGCAAATCAGAGGTCAGTGTAATAAAAGGAGATATAAAAAATCAGGATGGTTGGCCCGAATTTTACTCTCTCTTAGCATTGTGACACTATATGTTCTGCAAGTAATTAAATAATGTTTGTACAAAAAATGCATAGCCATTTAGGAGTTTGAATTATCACAAACACAAAATTCCTTTAAGCCCTGGATGGGCAGTGTCATTGAAGGTGGCAAGAGGTAAGGCTCTATCTTACTTACTGTTTTCAGGGGAAGGTATTCCCTGATGGAGCTCATTTGTAGTTCACTGTCTCTTCTAATGAAACTTCAAAGTAGAAAGGTACTTAAAACATATTTTGTCTTTTTTTCAAAAACCCTGCTAGGTTTGTTACAAGAACATTATAACCAAATGCCTAACTTATGTTCCTGATACATTTTAACTATAAATCCCAAAAATATATAATTTCCCTGGTTTAGTCTTGCAATGGACTTAGATCAAAGTGACATCCACAATAAACCACAAGAGTATGTTTGCCACTTTTATGCAGCCCACAATGTACTCCAGACTCAGCTCTTCATGCATAATGATCAAAGATATAGATTGACTAGCCTTAAAAGGCATCTCAGAAATGTATTCTCTTTTATCTGGATGTCGTTTGTATTAGCATAGTCCTGAATTCCTGCTTCATAAGTCACCAAAGATATAGGGCCTAATTATGACTTTGGTGGTACATGGGACCGCTGAATCCATGGTGGCGGTCACTGCAGTGGTGGAACAGGACCGCTGCTACCGCTGGGATCATTGATCCTGTGGTGGTGACGCAGCAGTCAGAGGCTATAATATGCTGGTGGTGCAGCTGCTGCACCACCAAGCATATTATGAGTAAGACTGGGCGGAGTTGGCGGAGTGCCACTACGCTGAGTTCCACAGAGTTGGAAAAAAACTCCGCTCCGCTTCCCTCCACCCGCCCTAATTTAAATTTTAAAAGAAGTACATTGTAGGGCTTTGCGTGGACGAGAATGGCGAGGACGAGGAGGAGAGAGAGACCACGGCGAGGAGGAGGGCAGCCCGGAGACATCACAGCAGGTAAGTGCTTTTTTTTTTACCTCTTTTGGGCATGTGCAGGGGCCGACTAATTCCTCTCCGCTGCAGAGTCGGAGTTTTGCCTGAACTCCGCGTTCTCAATGGAGCACAGAGTTGGCAAAACTCGCAAACTTAGATAGCGGAGTGGAGTTCTCTGCCTGGGGTTAATTATGAGTTTCTTCACTGCCCTCCTTTTCATGGCAGTGAGACCCCCATGAAAAGGATGATGGTGGGGAAACTAAGGGGGCCCTACATGACCCCTTGGAGCCTCTCTGCATGGGGTTGCATGCAGGGGGGCACATAGTGTGCCCCCCTGTTTGTATGCACCCCTATGTTCCTGCACTTAAACAAAATGCACAACATTGTGCATTTCGGTCCGTGCAGGAACGTGCTGTGGCATTCCCATTACAGTGCCTTTCTAAGGCTCACCACCTGGGACAACCAAAGCACCGCCCACCAGACCAGGAGAAATCCTTTAATCTGGTGGGTGGGCGGCAGACTGCTTTGGCGGTGTGGCAGCGGGGTGCAGGCATGGCGGCCCACTGCCACACCACCAAAGTTGTAATCGGGCCCATAGATTTCTGCAGTCTAAGTCTGCATAAGACATTGCCTTCTCTCAACTTAGATTTAAAGATAATGCTAAGTATTGGTATGCTTTTACAGAGTGAGGGCCTGATTTTGAGATTTGCGGACAGGGTACCCCACCACAAACGTAATAGAGTACCATGTCTGAAGAACTGACGTCCCACCACCCACTCTATTTACAGTCAGGCGCACCATCATATTTCAGCCGATTGGGCTCAGTGGACTTGGAGGTGTCAGTGCGAGTACATTAGATCATCTGCCCAATTTAGAACGGATTTACTAAAGTACTTTTTTTGCTCTTTGAGACTACCAGGAAAACCTGGTAGTCCCAAGCAAAAAAAAAGAGAAATTACCCCCACCCCTTGGAAGGAAACTTACAGGGTGTCAGAATCAATAATTATTTGTTTTACAAAACAAACTCCTGCTTTGGAAGTTTGTTTTTGACGAGTAAAAAAGTTTGCTAAGCAGCTGAATGAAGCATTTAGGCCATTGTGGTGGTTCTTCCTCTGAAGACAGAGTTCTCCGCCAGTCCAGGTGGTATTCCACTATGATGGTGCAGGTAATGAAAACATTTCTTGTGCAGCAAAAAGTTGATGTGAGCGAATTACTAAATGGTTTTGTGTTAAGTAGCCTCAAACACACTCTAATTTATGAAAAGGTGTAGTTGGGCAGTAACAGTGCAAATACTACTTGTACTTCAAGCAAAGCCAGAACTACTGCAGTAGCAGGACCTGAATTTGCATGTAATTCTGTACCAAATTAAACAAGGTGCAAGCCTTGGGCCATCGAAATACCATGTGATATTCCTTAAGCATAACATGTAATATCCAACATTGATTGTACTGTAAGGTGTATCTCGACTGATTTACAAGATCCTGCTGGCTTGCCTGAGCGCAGTGATGTAGTTCTTGCCTTGACGCTCAAATTAAAAAAAATTCTGAATGAGTGAGGCTGATGCCATTATCAGCATGTGACATTCCATAAATGTGGCACAAGGCAAAGTTATTTTAACAGCCACCCAATCCATCTCTGCAGATTTGATGTCACACTGTCCTAGCCAATGTTTAGTAACTCTGGGCTTGCCTAATGTAGGAGAAAAATTAGACAAATGCAATGATCACTGATTTAAATTGTGTCAGTTCACCCTCCACTCATTGTTAAGAATCGTTTATTTATACAAAATGTTTAGATACAGTAACATTTACAATTGCTCCGAAACGCTGCACGTATGTTTAAAGGATGAAACTGACAATTTCTGTTTTTGAATTGTAAAAATTATTTTTGTTTGTTTGCAAAGTTTTATACAGCGCTGGCTAGACCCGGAGGTATCAGAGCGCTTTACATGAGGATCAGAACGTTACAGGTTACATAGTTACATCAATTACAGGTTTCAAGTAAGGACAAAGGAGAAAACAAAAACATGAGATGCGGGGGAGGGAAGGAAACACAACGGGGCGACGAGGAAAACAATGTCAGATGTCCGGCTGGGTAGGTGTCGGCCGAGGGAGTGAACCAGAGCCAAAACTCCTCTATAGCTGCATAGGACAGTTCCACAGGGCATCGGCCAAGGTTGCTCGGGCTCAGAGGTAAGTACAAACAGTTATGGTATCCGCCCAGGGGGCATCATCAAAGTTCCATCGACAGGCACCGGTCCTGGTGTTACTGGGAAGCGCCGTCTGCTAGGTTCTCCAGTTGGCCCCCAGGGCAAAAGTGGTGAGAGGAGAGGTGGAAGGGACAGATTCCAAGGTCGGTAGATTATAGGACAACCCATCGTTCTTGCCTTCAAACCTCCTGGCAGGGGGTGAAGCTGAAGAGGAGTTGTGCTTAGAGACCTGATCCTCATCAGACTTTAGTCCTCTAAAGCCCCCCATAGCGACAGTTGTAGATTTGATCTGGGTGCCATTTCAGAGTCGGGCAAGCCCGGGCCTGACCTATACTTTGAATAAGCAGGTCTCACTATGCCCCCAGTATAGAGCGCTGATAATAGAGAGCCCCTTGGAGTAACCCAGCCGACGTCTATGTTTTGTAGTGCTTTCTCGCTGGAGACCTTGTTGTGCACCTTCGGGCTTCTTTAGCATGAGGTGGTAGCTTCCCCCAGTCAAATGCCCACAGTGGTGGCCATCTTAGGGTCAGGCGCACGTTGCAGCTCCAGATTCTCCTCACATCTGACTCCCACGGTGCTTCCTTTATGGACCTCGAGGACTCCTGTTTAAAACCTCCCCATCAACTGGCACCTCCCGTGCTACTTCATAAGAGATCTACTCACTGGGGTGTTGCTCCCGCCATCTTAGAGTCAGGCGGCACGGAGGGTGTACCCCCGGTACCCCCGTTACCACGCACCTTCTTGATGGGCTGAGTTGCCCCCGCTGTCTCGCACACAAGTGCAGCTGGGTCCAGAGGTCTGCCGCGCTCACCGGTTCCAAGAGCGCCCGCCTTCACTCCGGCGCCCACCCGGGCCAGGTCCGATCCCCCCGTCACTCGAGTGGAAACTGGCTAGGGGGCGTAGGTCGTTTCACTCACCCCAGCCGATTGATGTTAGTACGGGGGGAGGCTCCCTCGCCACGCGGCCGTCGGGGCGTCTGCTCATATGTAATCTCAGCCTCAGTTCCTCAATTCTCATTTCCTCTGCGGCCCCGTCTCAGCTCCGTCACGGCCGCCCTGGCACCATCTTGACTCCCAGCCGGCCGGTCACGATCAAACTACGACCGCGGCCACAGTTTCCGTCCGGGAGCAGAGCGAGTGCTCATAATCAGCTCCTCACTCGTTCCACTTCATCGTGCTCGCCCGACGGGGCGTCCACTCTCCCGGGAACCGCCTGAAAGCTATAGCGGTGCGGCGGAGCTCCACGGTTGCACTACCACACGGGCGCCATTTTGCGAGTGTTGCATTTTGGAAGCACTCAAGTTGTTAATATATGCCTCCTTAGTTTACTTTGGATAATTCATAAATTGTTCACCCGTGCTCAATCAATCAATCAATCAGAGATTTTTAGAGTGCACTAATCAGTCTGAGGGGGTATCCCGGCGGTTGGGTTGATGTGGGCTTGTTTGGGCAGGTCCAGGATGAATCTTGCTGCTGCCTTCCGGATGGTTTGAAGGAGATTGAGGAGGTGGGTAGTTGTTCTGGCGTAGAGGGCATTCCCGTAGTCAAGTCGACTGGTGATGGGTTTGTGATTGACAGTTCTACTGGAGTCGGTAGGGGATCCATCTGAAGACATTCTGGAGCATTCTGAGGGTGGTGTAGCAGGTGGAGGCAGTAGAGTTGACCTGACCTGGAGAGTTCGCTGTTGATGATGATTCCGAGGTTGCAGGTATGGATGTTGGGGGTGGGTGAAGGACCGAGGGCGGAGGGCCACCAGGAGTATCCCTCAGTGAGGGTGGTCTTCCAAAGAGGAGAACTTTGGTTTTGTCAGTGTTGAGCTGGTGGCAGTTGGCTTTCATCCAGCTGGCGACGTCTGTTATGGTGTTCTGGAATCTCACTCTGGTGGAGTCAGTGGGAGAGTATGAGCTGGGTATCATCAGCATAGGAGATGATGCTGAGACCGTAGCTGCAGGTGATGGGGGCCAATGGGGTCATGTAGACTTTGAAGTGTGTTGAGCTGAGTGAGGAGCCCTAACGTATGCCACAGATGATGGTCTCTGGGCTGGAGATGTATGGTAAGAGGCGGGTTCTTTGGGTGCATCCGGTGAGAAAAGAGGATAGCAGCTTGAGGGCTTTGCTGTGGATGCTGATGTGGTGGAGTCTTTGGATGAGGAGATGGTGGTAGACGGTGTCAAATGCTGCTGACAGGTTGAGGAGGATCGGGACTGCTGATTCGCTGCAGTTGAAGATGGCTCTGATGCTGTCCGTGGCAGCTATGAAGGCTGTTACTGTGCTGTGGTTCGGGCGGAAGCCACATTGCGAGGTGTAGAGTAGGTGCTTGGACTCCAGGTAGTCTGTGAGTTTTCGGTTTGTCGGCTTTCTCCAGTACTTTTGATGGAAAGGGGAGGAGCAAGATGGGTTGGTATTTCATGAGGTATGAAGGATCAGCAATGAGCTTCTTCAGCAGGGGTTTGACTTCAGCGTGCTTCCAGGCTTCTGGGAATGTGGCTGTGCTGAGCCCTGCATTGGTAATACTGGTGAGCGGGGGTCCGATTGCTTTGTGTCTGAGGTTGAAGACGCGATGGGGGCAGGGGTTGGTGAGGGCCCTGGAGTGAAGGGAGGATATGATGGAGGTCATTGTTTTGGGACTGAGCGGTGTCCAGTCAGTGAGGCGGTGTGGCAGGGGGTCAGTGGGAGGAGCGGGGAGGACTGGTGTCCGTGTTTGGGGTTTGAAGTTTTTGTAGATGTTGGCGTTCTTGGAGTGGAAGAAGTCAGCGAGCGAGTTGCAGAGGGACTGGGAGGGCTAGATGATGTTTTCGACGGCAACTGGGGAGGAGAATTCTCTGTCAATGGTGAATAGTTCCTTGGTGCAGTCAGTGGACTGGATGCTGGTGGCATTAACTGTCTTCTTTGCTTCTCTGGTGGCGTGGTGATAGGATTTGAGGGCGGTTTTGAAGGCTGTGTGGTCATCTGGGTCTCTGCTGGTGTGCCATCGTCTCTTGAGGGGTTTGCATTTGTGTTTTTCAGCCTTGAGTTCGGGGGAGAACCAGTTGGCATGCTTGTTGGCTCTTCTGCTGTTGCGGGCTTTGATGGGTGCAATGGTGTCAGCGCTAGTGGTGATCCAGTTGGATAGGTGGGTGGCTGCTTGATTGACGTCATCGGATGTGTGGAGGGTGGTGGTGTTGAGGGAGGTTGTCCATTGGGCTTCTGTGATGGTGTTCCAACTGTGGGGGGCAGAGCGGGTGGTTGAGGGACGGTGGCTTGTCGGGTGCCGGCGATGGTGAAATGGATGATGCTGTGTTCTGTCCAGGGGAGCTCTGTAGTGTGGCTGAACTCGATCATGTCACTGGACGTGAAGATGGGGTCGAGGGTGTGTCCGGCGATGTGTGTTGGGTTGGTGACAATCTGTTTGACGCCTAGGTTGTTCATGGAGTCTAGTAGGGTAGCTGAGTTGGTGTCCGACGGGTCTTTGAGGTGAAAGTTGAGGTCGCTGAGAAAGAGGTTGTGTCTGGACTCAAAGGTGAGGCGGGCAATGAATTAGGAGACTGTGCTACAGAAAGGGGGAGGGGTCCTGGGGACTTGTAGGCGAGTGTTCCTCTGATGGTATTGGAGCTTGCTTGGAGGTGGAAGTTGAGGTGTTCCATGTTGGGTGAAGGGGGCTCGACAGAGGTGGTCAGTATGATGGTGTCCTTGTGGGTGATGGCTATTCCTCCTCTGGGTCTGTCAAGGCAGTCTCTGTGTATCATTTTGTAGACTGTTGGAGTGGCGGTGGCAGTATTGGGGCTGAGGAGTTCTTGAGCCAGGTCTCTGTGAGGAACACTACATCGGGGCAGGTGATTGTGATAGTGTTCCAGAGCTCGATGCCATGCTTGGCCAGGGAGCATACGTTGAGCAGCAAGCATTGAAGTCTGGGATGGCGGTTGATGGCATTTGAAGGGGGCTTGTGGTTATGTGGGTCATAGGTGTAGCGGAAGTGGAGGCAGTCAAAAGCTCCTTCGGTGTCCTTCAGTGAGGGGGTGGCGCAGAGGGCGACGCAGCATCCAGGGTCCATTCCTCGGAGAGCGTAGCTGGAGTAGCGGTGGACAGTCATAGGGCCAGGGGTCATGTCGCTGGATGCGGACGGGCACAGACAGGTTTGCCTTTGGTGTGCCGCTGGTTTGCCGCCAGTGTGGCAGTGCTGCGGCCGGCATTAAGTAGCCTGGGGGGGTGGGCGGGGTGGAGGGCGACTCAGGGGCGGGGCCTGCGACACACTAGTGTCACACTGAGGGAAAGATGGTGTCGGCCGGTTGCCTAGCAACTGTTTGCACTAGCTGGAACGGGAGTGGCATAGGGCAGGCGTTGTCAGCAGGAACAAGGAGTCTCTGGCAAGAGGCTCGTTCTGAAGTGTCACGCGGGAGAGTGGAAAAACAAGATCACTGATGCCGCACTGCAGCTAGCATTAAGTAGCCTGGGGTGGGTGGGGTGGAGGGCAGCTCAGGGGCAGGGCCAGCAACGCACAGCATCGTAGTGAGGAAAAGATGGCATTGGCCGGTTGTCTAGTAACTGGTAGTGCATGCTGGCACTGGAGCGGTGTAGGGCAGTCATTGTCAGCAGAAACAACGAGTCTCTGGTGAGAGGATTGTTCCAAAGTCACACAGGAGAGCGGGAAAACTGGATGCTGCTGGAGATTAGCTATAAGTTTTAACTTTTTTATCTGGTCCCACCGCAGACACACTGCTTTATAATTGTGCTATTTGTACACATGCTTTTATTCTGTAAATGCATAATCTGCAATGCATTCCAATTCCAAACTGCCCACTCACTACATTTTCTTTGTAAGCTGCTAGGGGCTACTTTCACCACTGGGCGTACTGGTAGAATCCGGCTAATCCACTATAGCCCCATTCTAGGCAGAGTAGAACTGTTTTAAATGTTTTTGCCATATCTGACTTTGGTATCCAATCTGGATCTAATACCCAGTGTTCTTTTTATGAAGTGTATTTTAACTTGTATACAATCAAATGTACAACTGCCAAATGCTAATTAATATATTTATTTATTTACTACTACTACGTAAAGCTGTGGCACAGAAATGGTACATACAAGTAGTGTTGTCATGCGCAATTCCTAAGACCACGACAACAAAGCTTATAGTTCTTGACAGAAAATTTGTGGGTAAAGATGGAAGAGCTAGGAAAGTGGAACTATGGGTGATTAGAAGATGCATTTCACTAAAAACATTCAAAGTTTGGGAATTGCCCCCGCCCAAGGTAAACTGGCTGAATTATAAAGAAATTGTGATAGTGATGCAAGCATTAGGTAATTAGATCTATACTTCTGGATTCAACAGTCTACAGGAACAGGTAGAGGAAAAGAGAACATCGCACTACCTTCTCTTTAGTAGCATGTGATGAGCATACAATGAGGAGTGGACTCTTCCCAAAGACCAGTTAGCAGCGGCAGCTCCTCTGTTATGGCGGAAGAGCATTGCCTCCCCAAGAAATGTCAGGAAAGGACAAAAAAACAACACTTGTGTTGTTTTATATCTCCTTTCCTGCCGTGTCTTGGGGGCGGGGCCTTTGGGGTGATGGCACTGAGGGGAGTGGTAGTGCACTCCCTTCACTGCGCATGATGGTTTAGCCAGCCGTCTTAGGCCAGCCAAAACATCATGCGCAGTGAACCTCTCTCTAACCTCAGCTGCATTGCTGGGGTTGGAGAGAGCAGGCACAGACTCAGTCTGTCCTGGAGCAGCAATTGAGGGCACTCAGGCCAATCCTGAGGCTGCTCTCATGTAAGAGCAGCTTCAGGACTGGCGGCAGGGCATTCTGGGATCCTGTGTCTGTCTGAAGCAGCGGAGCAGAGGAGCGTGACATGAGACGCAGCCAGCTGAAGGTACGTTTACATTTTTAAAATTATGCTCCCTCCTCACCCCGCCAGCATGCCTGCCTCATCACTCGTCCCAAAC
Organism: Calotriton arnoldi; assembly: GCA_963921515.1. Taxonomy (NCBI): domain Eukaryota; kingdom Metazoa; phylum Chordata; class Amphibia; order Caudata; family Salamandridae; genus Calotriton; species Calotriton arnoldi. The sequence continues at coordinate 1,827,923 of CAWUFW010002773.1, forward strand.
ACGGGCCGCTACTGCCAGTAAGTTAGTAAGAAGTTGAACACAGAATCTTAGAATTGAATACATAGGGAGGGCACAGTCTGAGGGTTACAGGTTTGGCCATGGGGATACAACAAATGAATATAAGAATAGAAAATATGAATCCAGAGAGCTGGGAAAATATTTACACATTATTGGGGAATCTGCCTTCTGCTATAGGTCCTGAATCTTAATTTATTTGGAACCACATTTGGAGTACAGCAGATGGTGTGCCTAAACTCTCATATGTTCTAGTTTGAAACAACAGTCTCCATCTATGGTCCAATCCCACCGGTACCATAACAGGGAGCGAGAGAGAGATAAGTGTGTGCATATGCGTATTCCACATGAGGTTTCTGTTTTACACCTAATTGAGGCAAAATTCTCTTATAATAGTAAGACCCCGTAGAAGCAATAGGAGATTTCTGAAAGGCCATAGTACAACTTTTAAAAGTGCACTAAACAATAACATTAATTTAGTGCTACAGTAGGTCTCTGTGTAGTTCGGGCCCACTGCATAGAACTAACATGTAGCCTCCAGGCCACTGTGAACCCTTCTTGAAACATATTACTTGTCTTATTTTTTTATTTCTTTCCTGTGGCAGTCTAGAAGTTTACAATTTTCTTAGGGCACTGATAAAACTGTTGTTCAAAATTGTGAACGTGAATTTTTTTTTAGAAACATTTTTCTATGGCAATGTTTAATGCAGTGGTGTGTAGTCTCAAAGTTCAATGTGAATTGAAAACTATTATTGATTGCTGGTCTCTTCCCCCGGCTTTTTATCAAGGAGAAATTACTTTTTCATATTGGAAGGACGATATGTCAGAATGCAGCATACATATAAAAGCAAAAACGAGGAGAAATAAAAGTATTTCTCCTCGTTTCGCAGTTCTAACGCCTGCTCTTGCATGGTATTCGTTTTCTGGCGCTGCCTCAGATTTACAACTCCTTGTAAATCTCGGGCATCATCAAAAAGCAATGGGTGTTGCAGTGGAACACCCACAGCAACCCTCATTGCACGCCCCTTTCCTGCTAAATGATGAGTGTAAAGGGGCTGTATTTACAAGGCGACGTTAAGCAACAAAAAGTGGCTTAACGCCACTTTGTAAATATGGAGACGGGCTAAAAATGGAAATGAGAACTATTGCTAAAGGAGTGTCCCTTTTATAGGACGATTCCCCTCACCCACCCGAAAGTGGCATGCTACATCATAGAGACTCTCCCATCACTCTGATCTAGTCAGAGTGCAGGCTACAACCCCCACTCTGAGAGGGAGGAGCTCAGGGATGTTTTCATTTAGTTTGAAAGAGGTATACTAAATACCCTATGTGAGATAGGTGTGGAGTCTAAGAGAAAACTATTTGTCATAAGTCGACATGTTTCAGCCTAATACCCTCATATGAGGTGCAGCAACCTTGTCAAAACAAGCATTTGCAATGCAATAGGTCTCGCACTCACGCGTTGACATTGACAATGCCTTTTATTTATGTTTTGGGTTTTAAAACATAAATAAAAGGCATTGTCATATACAATACTAATACCTTAAACTCTCGCAAATGCGGGACCTATTGCTTTGCAATAAAGGGCCTTCTCGACCGCTTGTTAGATTGTAAATATCAGAGGAAGAGACCAGCGTGCGACGTCTTCAAAGTAGTGATAAATAGTGCAGTGAAGAAGATGTGTAAGTGTTGTAAATTACACAGACACAAAGTGTGAAGTGAGAGTTACATATGATCTGAGCTATAAACACTAACAAAGCGCTCCAACACCTTTCGCTCTGTGATTACACTGCCGCGGCTCAGGAGGAAGAGCAGGAGGGGGGCTATTTCCTGCCCTCTCCGAAATTTGAGTGTGCAGTGTGGCATTGCATGATGTCCTTGCTATCTTTGGCCCAATAAAAAACACTCCAGCTGTAGTAGGGCCCTGGCTTCACCTCCTGGTGCAGGGGGCACTGTGCTTTATGGCAGGCATGGAGAGAGGGAGGGATGGTCTCAGCTGCAGCTCCAGCTGCTGGTAGTATTGGTATTGATGGTGGTAATGGTATTGGTGGTGGTGGTATTGGTGGTGGTGGTATTTGCATTGGTGGTATTGGTGGTGGTGGTATTGGTAGTGGTGGTATTGGTGGTAATGGTGGTATTAGTGGTGGTAGTGGTATTGGTGGTGGTGATATACATGGTGGTGGTGGTATTGGTGGTGGTGGTGGTATTGGTGGTGGTGGTATTGGTATTTGTGTTGGTGTTGGTGGTAACCCTGGGCGCTGAACTCCGCTCGCGGAGTTTTCGGAGTTCCAAAAAACTCCGCTTCGCGTTGCGGAGCGGAGTTTTTTTCCTCACTCACTTTCGTCAACGTGAAGTTGGCGACCATGAGCGAGGAAAATCAACCTCCCGGTTAGATTTTTCCTTGTTCGCGATCGTCAACATCAAGTTGGTGAGCGCGAGCGTGGAAAATCAACATCCCGGTGAGATTTCTCAATGCAGGGGGTCAGGTTTCTCATTGCGAGTGGTCGCGTATGCTCACGACTGCTCGCGGTGAGAAACAGTCCGTTCGCATTGAGAAACTGCCCGTTCGCATTGAGAAAGCTGCCGCTCGAGTAAAAATCTACTCGAGCGGCAGAAAAGGAAAGCTTGCACTGTGCATGGTGCCGTTCGCAATGATTGCACAGTGCGGAAAAGCATCCGGCACTGTGCAATCACCGCGAACGGCATTTTTCTATTATACTCCGCCGCTCGCGGAGCTCTGCGTAGTGCGACAGAGTTTTTTTTGCACTTCGCGGTGTTCCGCGTAGTGCAATTCTGCGAACTCCGCCCAGGGTTAGTTGGTGGTATTGGTATTGGTGGTGCTATTGGTGTTGGTGGCCGTCGTACTGATATTGGTGGTGGTGGTGTTGGTGGTATTGGTGGTGGTATTGGTGATATTGGTGGTGGTATTGGTGGTGGTGGTATTGGCGGTAGTGGTATTGGTGGTGGTTGTGGTGGTATTGATGGTGGGGGTATTGGTGGTGGTGGTGGTATTGGTGGTGGTGATTTTGGTAATATTGGTGGTGGTATTGGTGGTGGTGGTGGTGGTATTGGCGGTGGTGGTGGTATTGGTGGTGGTAGTATTAGTGGTGGTGGTATTGGTGGTGGTATTGGTGGTAGTATTGGTGGTGGTGGTGGTATTGGTGGTGGTGGTATTGGTGGGGGTGGTGGTATTGGTGGTGGTGATGTTCATGGTGGTGGTGGTATTGGTGGTGGTGGTGGTATTGGTGGTGGTAATGGTGGTATGGGTATTTGTGGTGGTAGTATTGGTATTGGTGGTGCTATTGGTGTTGGTGGTGGTACTTGTATAGGTGGTGGTATTGATGGTGGTGGTGGTATTGGTGGTGGTATTGGTGGTGGTGGAATTGGTGGGGTTGGTATTGGTGGTGGTGGTATTGGTGGTGGGGGTATTGGTGGTGGTATTATTAGTGGTGGTGGTATTGGTGGTATTGGTGGTGGTATTGGTGGTGGTGGTATAGGTGGTGGTTGTATTGGTGGTGGTATTGGTGGTGGTGTTGGTGGTATTGGTGATGGTATTGATGGTGGTGGTATTGGTGGTGGTATTGGTGGAATTGGTGCTGGGGGTATTGGTGGTGGTGGTTTTGATTGTGGAGGTGGTATTGATTGTGGTATTGGTGATGGTATTGGTGGTGGTGGTATTGGTGGTGGTATTGGTGAAATTGGTGCTGGGGGTGTTGGTGTTGGTGGTATTGATGGTGGAGGTGGTATTGGTGGTGGTATTGGTATTGGTGGTCGTATTGGTATTGTTATTGGTGGTGGTATTGGTGGTGGTATTGGTATTGGTGGTGGTGGTATTGGTGGTGGTATTGTGGTGGTGTTTGTGGTGGTGGTATTGCTGATGGTATTGGTGGTATTGGTGGTGGTAATGGTGGTATTGGTGGTGCTATTGGTGGTGGTGCTTTTGGTGGTGGTATTGGTGGTGGTATTGGTATTGATGGTGGTATCGGTGGTGGTGGTGGTGGTATGGGTATTTGTGGTGGTGGTATTGGTATTGGTGGTGCTATTGGTGTTGGTGGTGGTACTTGTATAGGTGGTGGTATTGGTGGTGGTATTGGTGGTGGTGGAATTGGTATTTGTGTTGGTGTTGGTGGTAACCCTGGACGCTGAACTCCGCTCGTGGAGTTTTCGGAGTTTTCTGCACTCCGCGTTACGCGGAGATCGCAGAGTTCCCAAAAACTCCGCTTCGCGTTGCGGAGCGGAGTTTTTTTCCTCACTCACATCAACGTGAAGTTGGCGACCGTGAGCGAGGAAAATCAACCTCCCGGTTAGATTTTTCCTTGTTCGCGATCGTCAACATCAAGTTGGCGAGCGCGAGCGTGGAAAATCAACATCCCGGTGAGATTTCTCAATGCGGGGGGGTCAGGTTTCTCATTGCGAGTGGTCGTGTATGCTCGCGACTGCTCGCGTTGAGAAACAGTCCGTTCGCATTGAGAAACTGCCCGTTCGCGTTGAGAAAGCTGCCGCTCGAGTAAAAATCTACTCGAGCGGCAGAAAAGGAAAGCTTGCACTGTGCATGGTGCCGTTTGCAATGATTGCACAGTGCGGACAAGCATCCGGCACTGTGCAATTACCGCGAACGCCATTTTTCTATTATACTCCGCCACTCGTGGAGCTCTGCGTAGTGCGACGGAGTTTTTTTTGCACTTCGCTGTGTTCCGCGTAGTGCAAATCTGCGAACTCCGCCCAGGGTTAGTTGGTGGTATTGGTATTGGTGGTGCTATTGGTGTTGGTGGCCGTGGTACTGATATTGGTGGTGGTGGTGTTGGTGGTATTGGTGGTGGTATTGGTGATATTGGTGGTGGTATTGGTGGTGGTGGTATTGGCAGTAGTGGTATTGGTGGTGGTAGTGGTATTGGTGGTGGTGGTATTGATGGTGGGGGTATTGGTGGTGGTGGTGGTGGTATTGGTGGTGGTGATATTGGTAATATTGGTGGTGGTATTGGTGGTGGTGGTGGTGGTATTGGCGGTGGTGGTATTGGTGGTGGTAGTATTAGTGGTATTGGTGGTAGTATTGGTGGTGGTGGTGGTATTGATGGTGGTGGTATTGGTGGGGGTGGGGGTGGTGGTGATGTTCATGGTGGTGGTGGTATTGGTGGTGGTGGTGGTATTGGTGGTGGTATTGGTGGTATGGGTATTTGTGGTGGTGGTATTGGTATTGGTGGTGCTATTGGTGTTGGTGGTGGTACTTGTATAGGTGGTGGTATTGATGGTGGTGGTGGTATTGGTGGTGGTATTGGTGGTGGTATTGGTGGTGGTGGAATTGGTGGGGTTGGTATTGGTGGTGGTGGTATTGGTGGTGGGGGTATTGGTGGTGGTATTATTAGTGGTGGTGGTATTGGGGGTATTGGTGGTGGTGGTGGTATTGGTGGTGGTGGTATAGGTGGTGGTTGTATTGGTGGTGGTATTGGTGGTGGTGTTGGTGGTATTGGTGATGGTATTGGTGGTGGTATTGGTGGTGGTATTGGTGGAATTGGTGCTGGGGTATTGGTGGTGGTGGTTTTGATTGTGGAGGTGGTATTGATTGTGGTATTGGTGATGGTATTGGTGGTGGTATTGGTGGTGGTATTGGTGAAATTGGTGCTGGGGGTATTGGTGTTGGTGGTATTGATGGTGGAGGTGGTATTGGTGGTGGTATTGGTATTGCTGGTGGTATTGGTATTGTTATTGGTGGTGGTATTGGTATTGGTGGTGGTATTGGTGGTGGTGGTATTGGTGATGGTATTGTGGTGGTGTTTGTGATGGTGGTATTGCTGATGGTATTGGTGGTATTGGTGGTGGTAATGGTGGTATTGGTGGTGCTATTGGTGGTGGTGGTGGTGGTGCTTTTGGTGGTGGTATTGGTGGTGGTATTGGTATTGATGGTGGTATTGGTGGTGGTGGTGGTATGGGTATTTGTGGTGGTGGTATTGGTATTGGTGGTGCTATTGGTGTTGGTGGTGGTACTTGTATAGGTGGTGGTATTGGTGGTGGTGGTGGTATTGGTGGTGGTATTGGTGGTGGTGGAATTGGTGGTGGTGGTATTGGTGGTGGTGGTATTGGTGGTGGTTGTATTGGTGGTGGGGGTATTGGTGATGGTATTATTGATGGTATTGGTGGTGGTGGTGGTATTGGTGGTGGTGGTATAGGTGGTGGTTGTATTGGTGGTGGTATTGCTGGTGGTGGTGGTATTGGTGGTGGTATTTGTGTTGGTGGTGGTACTTGTATAGGTGGGGTATTGGTGGTGGTATTGGTGGTGGTGGTGGTATTGGTGGTGGTATTGGTGGTGGTGGAATTGGTGGTGGTGGTATTGGTGGTGGTGGTATTGGTGGTGGGGGTATTGGTGGTGGTATTATTGATGGTATTGGTGGTGGTGGTGGTATTGGTGGTGGTGGTATAGGTGGTGGTTGTATTGGTGGTGGTATTGCTGGTGGTGTTGGTGGTATTGGTGGTATTGGTGAAATTGGTGCTGGGTGTATTGGTGGTAGTGGTATTGATGGTGGAGGTGGTATTGGTGGTGGTATTGGTATTGGTGGTGTTATTGTTATTGGTGGTGGTATTGGTATTGGTGGTGGTATTGGTGATGGTGGTATTGGTGGAGGTGGTATTGGTGGCGGTATTGTGGTGGTATTTGTGGTGGTGGTATTGGTGATTGTATTGGTGGTATTGGTGGTGGTAATGGTGGTATTGGTGGTGCTACTGGTGGTGGTGGTGGTGGTATTGGTGGTGGTATTGGTATTGATGGTGGTATTGGTGGTATTGGTGGTGGTGGTTTTGGTAGTGGTGGTATTGGTGGTGGTGGTGGTATTGGAGTGGCAGTGGTATTGGTGGTGGTGTTATTCATTGTGGCGGTGGTATTCGTGGTGGTGGTGGTATTGGTGGTGGTATTGGTTTTTGTGGTGGTGTATTTGGTATTGGTGGTGCTATTGGTGTTGATGGTACTGGTATTGGTGGTGATTTTGGTGGTGGTGGGGGTTGTATTGGTGGTGGTGGTGGCATTGGTGGTGGTATTGGTGGTGATGGTGGTGGTATTGGTGGTGGTATTGGTGATGATGGTATTGGCAGTGGTGGTGGTGGTATTGGTGGTGGTGGTGGTATTGGTGGTAGTGGTATTGGTGGTGGGAGTGTTGGTGGTGGTGGTATTAGTAGTGGTGGTGGTATTGGTATTGGTGGTGGTATTGGTATTGGTGGTGGTTTGGTATTGGTGGTGGTATTGGTATTGGTGGTATTGGCGGTGGTGGTATTGGTGGTGATGGTATTGGTGGTGGTATTGGTGGTGGTAGTGGTATTGGTGGTGGTATTGGTGGTGGTGGTGGTATTGGTGGTGGTGATATTCATGGTGGTGGTTGTATTGGTGGTGGTGGTATTGGTGGTGGTGGTGGTATTGGTGGTGGTATTGGTATTTGTGGTGGTGGTATTGGTATTGATGGTGCTATTGATGTTGGTGGTGGTGGTACTGGTATTGGTGGTGGTATTGGTGGTGGTATTGGTGGTGGTGGTGGTATTGGTGGTGGTATTGGTGGTGGTATTGGTGGTGGTATTTGTGGTGGTGGTATTGGTGGTGGGGGTATTGGTGGTGGTATTGGTGGTGGTGGTATTGGTGGTGGTGGTGGTATTAGTATTGGTGGTGGTATTGGTATTGGTGGTGGTGGTATTGGTATTGGTGGTGGTATTGGTAAAATTGGTGCTGGGGGTATTGGTGGTGGTGGTATTGGTGGTGGTAGTATTGGTGGTGGGTGAGGTGGTGGTATAGGTGGTGGTATTGGTGGTGGTATTGGTGGAGGTATTGGTGGTGGTGGAGGTGGTGGTATTGGTGGTGGTGGTGGTTTTGGTGATATTGGTTGTGGTGGTATTGGTGGTGGTGGTGGTATTGGAGGTGGTATTGGTGGTGGTAGTGGTGGTGTTGTTGTTAATAAAACAGGCTTTTGAAAACAACCCTGTCAGGTGGCTTTAGTGCAGATGACATGTAACACAGATGTGCTGTTGTCAGCTTCAGCCCATTAGCACACAATTATGAGCTACCTGGAATTCACATGACTTAATTCGCTAATCATTTCTAAATCCTTTTTACTTGGAGGGCAGGGGGGGTTGAAACAGACACGAGATAATGCCGGGTTAAAGTGATTGAAAGCGGGTGCCCGTGTTACGGGGGCGGCAGTACTGCCTAAAAAACACACAAGGGGTTTCAGCTGAAGCAGCGCATGTCTGGCCTGCAGTAAGAGAAACTCAATAAAGTAAATAGTGCTTACAGGCTAAATAACAGGTCCTGTGTAAGAGCCAAAGTAAAAGGGCCAGTAGCCATGGGAGGGTACAAATGAAGACAAGGCCATACTAAGGAGGGACTAACAAGCCTATTAATGAATCCGAAGGCAGCATTTATGAAAGACAATGACACAAGCCAATGAAAAATATGGGAGCAGAGTGGGTGCGGCTTCTATCCCATACTCTACTACAGCAGTCTCTTTAGCAAGCAGGGCATGCCCGCTGCCGTTAGGCTCAACCTAAGAAGGGGGAATCTATATACATATATGTATAGGATTTTCTCACCCAGAATATTTCTGGGGCCCTTTTTAACATGTATATATATATATATATTATCTACTGGCGGTCGCCAGTAGATAGTTATAGTTAAGACCTATTTTCCATAGGAAATTCACAACATTCTATTTCCAATAACTTTGGCACCGGTTGACGAATCTTCGCGAAATTTTCAAAACTCGTGGGGCGCTCCGGTCCGCTCCTATCCTGAAAGTTTAGGGGTGATTCAGCAAGCGGGGGCTGAGAAAAAAGGGGGTCCCAAAACGTGTTTTCTCCATGTTAATTCCCATAGGAAATTTTAGACACAGCTACAGCCCGAACTGCTGAACGGAATTGCACCAAATTTGGCAAAAAGGTAGCGCTTGGTTCAGAAAGCGACCTTTTTTTAAAATGGTGTAAATCCGTTCAGTAGTTGCGGAGAAATTCGAAAAATAAGAGTCAAAAAATCAATTTCCCATAGGAAACTTTATGCAAGGCTACAGTTTGAACTGCTGAACGGAATTACACCAAATTTGGCAAACAGGTAGTTCTTGGTTCAGAAAGAACCCTTTTTGTTAAATGGTGTAAATCCGTTCAGTAGTTGCTGAGAAAATCAAAAGTAAAAACACATATATATCTATGGCCGCGTAGGGTCCGCGCACCCTCCCGATCACGAGCTGTATGCTAATTGGCTGTCAACACTCCAAACCAGGAAGTGTTGGCAGCCATCTTGTGCCTCGGTAGAACCGAGGCACAAGAAAAGAGAAAAACTAATGCGCAAAACGCAAAAAGGGGGCAGGGTAGAAACACCCTGACCCCCTAGGCCTGCTCAGGGGGTCCCACAAGGACCCCCAGGTACCTGGGGGGCTAGTTGGGCCCCAGGGACCCTCAGGATTCAAGGGGAATTAATCCCGCAACTTAAAACGCACCACAGGGCGCGTTTGCACACATGTCACCTCAGGCCCCCCTCCCTTCACCACTGTGCAAACGCGCCCCGTAGCGCGTTTTAAGAGGTAGTTTTAATCCCCCTGCCCTATTATGTAGTAGGGACTTACAGAGGAGGTCATGCTAATCACAGGGGTACCCCAACCATAGTGTTCCCTAGTATATGTAGGTGTTTTCACTGTATTCTAAGTGTCTTTTAGCATAGCACTGGCTCTGGTTAGTCAGAGTCAGTTACCACCAGTACCCGTCTGAAAAAGTTGCGGGCACAGGATGATTTTGCAACAAGGCCTCTTTCTGCTCCTCTGTTGGTTCTTTCTGCACATCTTTTGCTTCTTCCTGCACTTTTCTTCGTCTTTGTGGACTTCTGTTGCTTCTTTCTGCATTTCTTTTGCTTCTTTCTGTGCGTTTTTTCTTCTTTCTTCACATGTCCTACCTCTGTAGGCATAGTTAGAAACTAGCATTTAAAAAACCTTTGAAATTCACTGAAAAAACCATAGGTTTCAGGCACGTTATAGTTAGAAATTAGCATTTAAAAAACCTTTGAAATTCACTGAAAAAACCATAGGTTTCAGGCACGTTATAGTTAGAAATTAGCATTTAAAAAACCTTAGAAATTCACTGAAAAAAACATAGGTTTTAGGGACAGTTATAGTTACTTGGACATTGCACTCGTACAAAACCCGTGAAATTCCCCCGTTATAGTTAGTTCAGCTAACTATAACTTGCGCCCCCGCAATGCACTGCTGATGACGTCACATATTACATCACTCATGACATGGTCAGTGACATCACTGATGACATCACTGATGACATCATCCAGTGACTGTGTGTTTCTGTAAAGTTTAAATATGTTTAATATATATAGGGAAAGGCGTATTGAAGAATGAGTGGGTGTATAAGTGTCTGAATGGATGATTTAGTAGGTGCGTGACTAACTCTATAAGTGAGTGATTAAACGTATCTTACTGAATGCATGGGTTAGTGACTAAACTGGGTGAATGTCTGTATCCGTCTGTCTGTTGCTGTGTAAGTGGCTGCATGGGTTTGTGAATAGCTACATGAGTGTCTATATGAGTTATTGATTGGTTGTCTGAGTATCTGTATGGGTGCCTGAGTGTTTGTGTGGGTGGGGTGTGTGTGACTCTGTGCATAGATGTGTGAGTGGGTCATTCACTGGGTGCATGGTTTCAAGAGTGCATCTGTGATGGACTGTATGGGTGGGTGAGTGTGTGTATGGGTGTGTTAGTGAGTGAATGTATATCTCAGTGGTACATGTGTGAGTAACTACATATGTGAAAGGCAGTATATATGTGTGTTGGAGTATATAAATGGCTATAAGTGAGAGTGTGTGATTGTGAGAGTGGCTGTATGGATGAGTGTGTACTTGTATCAGTGATTGTATAAGAGCGTAAGAATGTGCTAGTATTTGTATGAGTAAGTGAGCTGGTGTGTGTATAACTGTATAGGTGAGTAAATGGCAGTGTGATTAATTATTTGCATGACTGACTAGGTGTGTGAGTACCTCTATGGATGAGTGGCGGTGTGTGAGTGTCTATGTAGGTGTATGAGTGCATATGATAGTCCTGTACTGAGTGACCGTAAGTATGAGTGACTGTACGGGTGAGTGAGTGGATGTGTGTGTAGACCTAAGAATCAGTGAGTGGGTATGTAGTTATTGGTGTTGGAGTGTCTATGGTTTTGCGAATGGCAGTCTGTAATTTAGAGTGGGTGTATCAAAGGTTATATTAGAGTGTGAGGAGGTGCATCAGATTATCACGTGGATGATGTCATCAGTGATGTCATCAGTGATGTCATTTGAGATGTCATCAGTGATGACATCAGTGATGTCACTGACCATGTCATGAGTGATGTAATATGTGATGTCATCAGCAGTGCATTGCGGGGGCGAGTTATAGTTAGCTGAACTAACTATAACGGGGGAATTTCACGGGTTTTGTACGAGTGCAATGTCCAAGTAACTATAACTGTCCCTAAAACCTATGTTTTTTTCAGTGTATATATATATATATATATATATATATTTTCCACCTTTTTTGCCTATAGGAAATTAATACAGTGCTAAGATATATTTATGTTGCATATGATTGAATATTGCTATTCTTATTTTCTTTTATAGGTAGCACTGACCAGTGGATCACTGATTGAAATATTCCAAATCTTCAAACATCTGGTTTTGTATATTCACTCCTTTCTGATTAATCTGTTATCTACACTGGTAGTAACTAACATGAGGTCCTGAGGAAGGCCGCTGCACCGCATATGAGGGCATTAGGCTGAAACATGTCGACCTATGACTATTCATGCACTCTTGGACAGACCTGATTTCCCTCTGTCTGAGTTGTTTTTAATCCTGGTCAGAGGATGACTGAATAAACTATCTGCATGCCTCGGAACTAGTTTTAACTCACATTCATAGTTTTCTCTTAGACATCACGCCTTTCTCACATAGGGTATTTAGTATACCTCTTTCAAACTGAATGGAAACATTCCTGAGCACCTCCCTCTCAGAAAGGGAGTTGTAGCCCGCACTCTGACTATGTCAGATTGCAAGGAGGTTGCCCTATGATGAAGCATGCCACTTTCGGGTGGGTGAGGGGAACGGTCCTATAAAAGGGACACTCCATTAGCAATAGTTCTCATTTCCTTTTTTAGACCCAGGGTTTCATTTGTGTTTTGAATGCTGAAACGTCATTATGCCCCAGTTGTGGGAGAGATCAGATACTGTTGGGCAGCCCCCTTCTTTCCATGCATTGAATGCTTCTGGGTGCAAAGCTGGAGGGAAGGAAGGATAGTGTATCGGTGTGTATGGGGAGGGAAAGGTGGTCCAAGCAGTGTACGATTAACCTTGTCCCAGAATTTGAGCGTGGTTCTTGTGGGAGTGCTCAAGTATGCATTGGCCTGGTGGTCCTTCTTGAGTTTCTAGAAGAGATCCCTAATGCATCTCCACACCACTGCCCTGTCCATGTGTAGCCAATGTTTATCAGAGGCTCTTACGGACCACTCTTGAATTGCCCTTAGCTGAAAAGCTTTATAATACAGGTGTATGTTTGGTAATGCTAGCCCCCAAGGGATTTTGGCAAATAGAGTTGTTTATATGGGAGACGTGCTCTCTTACCCTGCCAGATAAATCGTATAATCATGGAGCATAAAGTAAGTTAAAATCTGTGGTTAAATCGATCGGCAGCACCCAAAATAAGTAAACTAGTCTAGGAAGAACGTTCATTGTTATTTCGTGTATGCGCCCCAGCAATGATATGTACAGGGGAGTCCATCGTCTAAAGTAATTTTTTAATTGTTGAAGAAGTGGGAGATAATTGGCCTTAAAAATATCAGAGAGTTTGGGGTAATTTTGATGCCAAGATGAGTAATCTCTTTCTTGACCCATTGGAAAGGAGTACTTTCCACCACACACTCCATTTCAGATTGTGGTAAATTTAGATTAAGGAGGAAAGATTTGGTCACATTAATTCGAAATCCGGCTACAGATCTGAAGCGTTGTAGCTCTGTCTGCAGAGCTCTCAATGTAATCATGGGGTCAGTAATAGCCATCTGTACATCATCAGCAAAGATAGAGATCTTATGTTCCTCTCCGCCAAAGTTGATGTCCCGAATAGTGGGTGTCGATCGCATCTTTGCCGCAAAGGGCTCAATGCTGAGAGCAAACAGTAACGGGGAGAGGGGGCACCCCTGCCGAGTTCCTCTTTCATAATGAAAGACATCACAGCTTACTCCATTGACCAGGACCCGGGCACAGGGTTGTGTATAATTAGCTCTATTCATAGACACAAAGCGGTTGCAAAATCCAAATTTTTGTAAGGTGTAAAATAGGAAGGGCCAATCCACCCAGTTGAATGCTTTCTCTGAGTCTAATGCCAAGAGGGCTGTTGGTATAGATTTTTTAGTGGCTTTCTTGACCAGGTGGATCACCCTTCGCAGGTTATCATGTAGGCCTGGGTGGTAAACTTTGCTCCGTTTGCAGAGTTTGCGGAGTTTTCTGCACTCCGCATTCCGCGGAGCTCGCAGAGTGCAGAAAACTCCGCTTTGCGATGTGCAGCGGAGATTTTTCCCAGCTCGCGATCACGAACGGTAAGTTCGCGATTGCGAATGGTAAGTTCGCGAGCGCGAGCTGCCGCTCGGGTAGAATCTCTACCCGAGCGGCAGGAATACTAGCACAAACTGCAGTTCGCACTGCACTCCGCCACTCGCGGAACTTCGCAGAGTTTTTTTGTAACTTCATGGAGTTCCGCGTAGCAAAACTCCACGAACTATGCCCAGGCCTATTATCATGTTTCTGTCTTCCTGCTATGAAGCCAGACTGATCTGGGTGGATGAGGTCTGGAAGTAAGCTCTCAAGCCCAGAAGCTATGACTTTCATATACAATTTGACATCTAAATTGAGGAGCGCTATTGGCCAATATGAAACACATTTTTGGGGGCCCTTCCCTGGTTTTGGGATAACTGAGATCAGGGCCTCGCTCATGAAGGAAGAAACCTCTTCTCCCTCTGCCATGGAGTTAAATAAAGGCTCCAAGATGGGAGAGTAGCTCTGAGCTAAAGGTCTTGTAGAATTGGGTTGTTAGCCCATCTGGTCCTGGGACTTGTGAAGTTTGAGCTCTGCAATTGCCGTATGTATCTCTTCTTCAGTTATGGGTTCTCCCAGACGTTCATTTTGTGCTTTGGTTATCTGTAGCAGTTCCACCCCACCTAAATAGGCTAATTGGGCCTTCTCAACATGAGTTTCTTTGGTGTATAATGTCCTATAAAATTGACCAGATATTTGGGCTTTTTTTGGGTCTGTGACTGCCCTCTCTCCCGGGCCACTCAGGATTTCCCCTATGTACTCTTTCTCCCATTTAACCCTCAATTGTCTGGCCAAGTGTGAACCCACTTTATTTACCTGTTACTATGTGCTGCGTTTGAGCCGCAGGAGAGTGAGCTCAAGTCTGTTATTATAGCTAGCATTAAGTTTAGACCTGAGTGTTGTGACTTTCCTTTGTAGAGGCAGTGTTGGTCTCTCTTTATGTGCCCTTTCCACCTCTCGAAGCTCCCTCTCTAGTTCTAGTGTCTCTTTCGTTCTTTGTCTGTTGAGTGTTGTGGTCACAACCGGTTTAAAAGCAACCCAATTATTTGTCAAGGTAGTGTCCTGAGGGGCGTTCAGAGCAAAAAACTCAGGTCATCTGGCATCAATTTGTCGTGAATTGGGGATCCCGGGAAGAACCAGCAATGATGCCTTGCTGGAGCTGCATCCCAAGACATAGTAAGGATGGCTGGGGCATGATCGGATATTGTGATCCAATTGATAGAGGAGGACCATAACACCAGTGCCAGTGCCTGATTTACAATAGTCCAGGCGGGAGTATGTGTGGTGAATGTGTGAAAAAAAGGTGTAGTCTCGCACATTAGGATGCATAGTGCACCACATGTCTACCAGGCCCATAACTTTAAATGTGCATTTCAATGCTTTCATAAATCTACCAGTGTTAGCTCTATGGGTGTGCGTAATATCTATGCCTGTGTCCCAGGTGAGATTGAAATCTCCCATCAGTATTATGTTCCCCTCCATGAAATCACCAAGCATTGACTATATAGAGCTCAAAAATATCCCTGATTATTATTGGGCGCATACACAGAGGCAAAAGTACACATGCAACCATGGATTCGTCCCGTCACCATGATCACCCTTTCTTCCTTATTCGACTTACATTCCTACGGCTGAAATTTCAATGAGAAGTGGAATAGGAGGATGTTTTGAGGGTGCTGATGATCTATAAATGATTGGATAGGCCCTATGACAGAACCTATGGTCCTCCGACTACTTCATGTGTGTTTCCTACAAAGCTACCACATCATGTCTGTGGTCCAATAGGTATTTCCATAGTTTATGCCGTTTGGCCGTAGAGTTAAGCCCTTTGACATTCCACGTTAATGAGGTGAACACCATCTTGACTTACAGTATAGCAAGATTTCGATGTAGAATGTTTTGAGACCTTCGGGGAACCTGTGAGCCTCCCCCCACACACCTCCTTAAATCTGTTTGTAGTACCCACTCATCCCGTTGTTCCTGTGTATGCTGGTGAAATGCTGAGTCCCATGCACCTCAAACCTTAAGGAAAAGGAGAAACAAAAAAGAAATCCCCAAAACTTGGATTAACAAGTGAACAATTTCCATGTAATACTGTCTTCTTTGAAAAGAAGAACATCAACACAGGCGGATAGGTCAACATCCTCTAATATAAGGTGGAAATGACTTACCATAGCTGATCTGTAGTATGAACTTCCATTAATATAACAAAGACGCCAGAATCAGCATGCGCCCCAAAAACAATTGCGCTTACAGCAGTCACCCAGGACATCTTCTAAGCCCTCCAATAGAAACAAACACCACTGCGACCCAAAGCAGTTACAACAAACCAGTCCTTGCGAGTGCTCATTCCAGTCCATTATGCTAGAAGTGGCCGACTTCTGTTTCAAGAGCCTCAACTCTTCTGCTGCTGGCACACATGTCTCTGAGATTTCCAGTTTTTAGTTCCATTCATTTCCTGTTCAGGATCTGGGCTCCCTCGCTCATCCCCTACAGTCAATTGGTCTTCAGACAGCCGCAGTTCCAGGATACTCACTGCCTCCTGAAGAGTGAAGGCATGGTGAGTCCTGTTATGTAGTGTGAAGGCGATACCAAAGGGGTACGTCTTGCGATATTTGATGGAATCTTTTCTTAGTTTGTCCGTAACTGGGCAAAATTGTTGGCGGCAAGCCAAGGTGGTAGGAGCTATTTCTTGAAACAAAGCGCATGTGAAGCCTTGGAAGGACACCTCCCCAGCTCTTTGTGCTGCTTCTAGAAACACCTCCTGCAGTTTAGCCAGTACAGCTCTTGGCCTTTACTCCCCTCCTGGGTCCGGTGGTCCTACTCTGTGTACCCTGTCCTTTTTCAACTTCATTCCAGGAGAGCCCAATAGTTCAGAGAACAGGCCGAATATAAATGCCTCCAGATCAAATCCCTCCACGCCCTCTTCCAGATTGCGAATGCGGATGTTCTCCCTCTGGAACTTGTTCTCAAGATCTTCGCATTTTAAAAGGGAGGCCTGGAGTTGCGCCCGAATATGCTTTGTTGTAGCCTCCGCCTTGTCCATGCGGCGTTTCAGGTCTTGCGTCTTAGTTTCTAAGTCCATTGAGTGAGTGCCCATAGAGTCAACATCTTGTTGGAGGGAGGTAAGCTTGGTCTGTATGTCCGCAAGGAGACCCTTAAAGATGCATTCATATCAAACTTCAAATCCTCTCGCAATTCCTGGTTAAAATTCTTATAGGGATGCAAGGAGGTCCTTCCTGGTAAGCGCCAAAGTGTTGTCCTTACCCCCCACAGGGGTATCTCCCCTCGTTTCTAATGTTGCACAGTAGTTAGAGACTCTGTTGGATTGGCTATTTTTTTTAGAGGCGTAAAGTCAGGAGGCGTCTATTTCAACATAGCGTAATGAAGGGAATGAATGAATGAGATTATTTATAAAGCGCAACGTTCACTCCAAGGAGTATCTTGGCGCTAGCAGAAACAGCTCAAAAAGAAAACACAGGAAAAGAGCAAGAGAATATTCATAGAGAGATACATTCATCATCTCTATGGGAGGGGTTAATATGTCAGTTCACCCGACCCCCAACAACTATTGAAGGGGTTGCTCGCTAGCAAGATCTACAGGTGGATCCCGACAGACACAAGAAGAACAGTCACCCAGGCCCTCGTCAGTAGCAGACTAGACTATGGGAACGCCCTCTACGCGGGAGCCCCGGCCAAGCTCATCAAGCGACTGCAACGCATACAAAACGCCTCCGCACGACTGATCCTCGACGTACCACGCCACAGCCACATCACCCCCCACTTGAGGAACCTGCACTGGCTCCCCGTCGACAGGAGGATCACCTTCAAACTCCTCACCCACGCACACAAGGCACTCCACAAAACTGGCCCAGCCTACCTCAACAGACGACTCTTCTTCTACGTCCCCAACCGCCAGCTCCGCTCCGCCGACCTCTCCCTCGAGACCGTCCTCCGCATTCGAAGAACAACCACCGGCGGCAGATCCTTCTCACACCTTGCCGCCAAGACCTGGAACACACTTCCACTAAGCCTACGAAAGACCCAAGACCTGCTGACCTTCAGGAGGCTACTCAAGACCTGGCTGTTCGACCAGTAGCAGCATCCCCCCCACCTTCCCTCCCCCAGCGCCTTGAGACCCTCGCGGGTAAGTAGTGCGCTCTACAAATTCTGTGATTGATTGATTGATAGCTTCAACTGTCCGGAGGATGGCTCTTTTCGGTGCTTGCTTAGTGTCTTTGTCCCCCCCAGTGTAGGGCCAGAATCTCAGTGGCACTGTAGGTAGTCCGGGTCTCTGCCCTCTACGGGGCCTGCTCTGGCATGGTATGTGAGGAGATAGCGCAGCTCTCTTCCCAGGAGGCTTGTAGGAAGGTTTTTCAGGAGCCCACGCTCGTCTTTTGGATTCCTTGAGGGGGAAGGCCACCCGCTATGTCCTCAGCAGTCAGGCTCCGGGGGGGCAAACCCCCCCAATGGGCCTAAATCTGGGCGTCGCCCTCCGTCTGCGATGATCGTTGCTGTGCCTGTGGGGGTAGGACTATCTGGCAGTGGAAGAAGTCAGCCCCAACCTGTGCCCCAGAGCCGCGCGTCTGTCCTATGGTGCCGCTATCTTAAGGTCAGGCAGCCGGGACCACCCGGGTTCTTTCCATGCCACCTCCCGGGTCCACTGCCTCTGTGCCTTGCCTTCCAACCTCCGCTCTCTGCAGGTGTGGGCACTCACTCCATCGACGTCCGATGCCTCAGGATTGCTTCGCTCTTCCGAGCTCGAAGGCAGCAGCCGAGGTAAGGGACTTCAAAGGCCGTTCACCTCTCTTCATCATTTCAGTTTGCAGCCACCAGTCCCTCCATCCTGTCCGCCGCATTATCTCTCTAGCGCCCCAGTCTATATTAGGCGCAGTAGCTGCAGTTGTCGCTTCATCCAGCTCCGGAGGTTTCTCAGGCCTCACCTGGCCCGTTCAGTGCTGTGGTCTGGGTTCTGAATCTGGTCGCATCCGCCTCTCAAAGACCCATTTGCACTGCATCACACTCCCCAGTCAGCAGTCAATATAAAAATCCCTCATAGGTTACACCGGGGGTCTTGATAGAAGTCCACTTGAAGGGCCGTTTCTCACTCATACAGTGGAGCCCTTGCGGTTCACTTCCTCTTGGCCATCTTTGTTGGACATGCCCCTATAGTATATTCAATAAACTGTCATGTCATGTCACCAGCGGTGAGCAGTCAAAATATCGAAAATAAAATATCGATATACAATAATATCGAAGTTAAAATATCGAAGGGACAGAATATCGATGTGAAGAATATCGATGGACAGAATATCGACCCTAAGGTAAGTAATATCGAATTTTTTAATATCGATGTAAATAATATCGAAGTTAGTAATATCGAAATCAAATATATCGATGTTACTAATATCGATATTTGTATTATTGTTATGTTTTTAATATGTATGTGTTATATGTGTTTTTGTTAAGTGTTCTACTTGTTTAAAAATATATGTATACAATTTTTATATGTTAATAAAAAAAATGTAAGTTAAATTTTTTTTTGTACTGTAGCGGGTTGTGGGTTTATAGGGGAATAGGGTGGGAAGTAATTTAATTATACTAAATTAATTATTAATTTTTAGGAATTATAAATTAATTTTAATTATTTTTTGCGTTTAAGTTCTGTAGCGGGTTGTGGGTTTATAGGGGAATAGGGTGGGAAGTAATTTAATTGTAATTAAGTTATAATTTATTTTAATTAATTGGTATTGATAATTATATTATTGTTAATTAAATAATAATTGGTAATTAATTTGTATTAATTGGTTATAAATTTTTATTAATTGATTAATTGATTATCATGTCATTTAAATGTAATTAAGTTATAATTTATTTTAATTAATTGTTATTGATAATTATATAATTGTTAATTAATTCATAATTTGTAATTAATTTTTATTAATTGGTGATTAATTTTTATTAATTGATTAATTAATCATCATGTAATTTAAATGTAATGAACTTATAATTTATTTTAATTAATTGGTATTGATAATTATATTATTATTAATTAATTGATAATTGGTAATCAATTATTATTAATTGGTAATTAATTATTATTAATTCGTTATTAATTTTTATTAATTGATTAATTGATCATTATGTTAAGTGTATTATTTTATCATTGGAGTGTGTTGTGCGTTTATAGGGGAATACTTTTGGGAGTAATTGAAATCTAATTAAGTAATTATTAAATTTATTTTTGGGTATTGATAATTAATTTATTGGATATTAATTATTAATAGGTAATTTTTTTAAATTACAATTTTTTGGTTCTAAAAATTAATTTATTGTTGTTTTTTCATTAATTGGTAATTAAATATTATTAAATATTATTTATTGATACATTTAATTAATATATTAAGAATGATTTATTAATTGATAATTAATGTTTAATTATTATTATTATTGGTATAAAAAAGCATGTTTAATATTAGTTAATTGGTAATTAAGTTTTAATAATTTATATGTTTTTTGTAATTAAAAATATTTTATTGTTCAATATTTATTATTTAGTAATTAATATTTATTAATTATTATTTATTGGTATTTATTATTAATTTATTGTTAATAAATTTTCTATTGGTAATTATGTTTTTAATAATTATTTATTGGTATTGGTAAATAGTTTAGAGTTATTTAATAATTCATTAATTATTTTAAAAAATTAATTTATTTATAAGTATGTTATTTGTAATTTCTACGCTATCCAACACTTCCCCTACTGTTGCACTCTCTGGAGTTGGAATAGTAATTTTTACCCCTACGCTATCCAACACTTTCCCTACTGTTGCACTCTCTGGAGTGGGAATAGTAATTTTTACCCCTACGCTATCCAACACTTTCCTTACTGTTGCAGTCTCTGGAGTGGGAATAGTAATTTTTACCCCTACGCTATCCAACACTTTCCCTACTGTTGCACTCACTGGAGTGGAAATAGTAATTTTTACCCTCATGCTATCCAACGCTTTTCCAACGCTTTCCCTACTGTTGCACTCCATGGAGTGGGAATAGTAATTTCAACCCCTACGCTATCCAACACTTTCCCTACTGTTGCACTCTCTGGAGTTGCAATAGTAATTTTTACCCCTACGCTATCCAACACTTTCCCTACTGTTGCACTCTCTGGAGTGGGAATAGTAATTTTTACCCCTACGCTATCCAACATTTTTCTTACTGTTGTTTTTTTGGGGGTTGTAATAGTAGTTTTATTCCCTACGCTATTTAATATTTTGTGTTTTATTTTAGTTAATATAGTATATAATTAATTTTAAAAATATTAAAAGTAAATTTTATTTTTTTAATTTGTTATACATAATTATTTAATTTTTATTTATGTTATTGTTTTATGTGTATAGATGTATTTGTAATTTATAATATTTTTTAATAATTTATAATTTATTAAAATAATTATTCAAACTGATTATTAAGTAAGTATATATATTATATATTATATGTATATGTTTAATTAATGTTTTATTTAATTATATATGTTACTTATTAATTTTAAAAATTATAAAATATTTTTAACTATGTTTATTTTAATTATAAGTATTAGTTAGTTTATTTTACATATTATTTTTAACAAAAAAAAACCGATATTTTTGATAACGATATTTTTGACATCGATATTTTTTTTGCGATATTTTTGTACTTACCATGTTGTAGATAGGATTTCGATATTATTGACATCGATATTTTTGTTGTGATATTTTTGTAGGTCGATTTTTTGACCTTCGATATTTTGTCAGTGATCCGTCACCAGCGACACTACTTTTAAAAAGGAAATAAACGTACCTGTAGTTTCCTGATTAGTGCCACCTGGCAAGTGTGCCAGAATCTTGATGGTTGCTCTTATCCCTGGCTCTTCCATTAAGGTTTTCAGTCTAATAAATGGCATTGACAAATGTGGAGCAGATGAGCTGGCAGATGTGTTAGGCACAGCCTTGCTTTCCAGTGCACCACCTCGTTCACGATGCATTATCTTTTTGTACTTTGTATGCGACAAGAAATAAATGTATATTTTACTAATCAAGAAAGTTACCAACCAGGCTGATTCAAAAATGGCTTTCAATTTTAGCCTTAACCTTATCCGTAGCTGAAATGGTCTTCATATTTGTTAGCTCTTTGCTTTCTCTTTTGACTTCTTCAGAAAGGCTATTTTTGTTTGGATTGGTAAATATCAGCAGTCAACTTCTCTCAAATGCAGGTTTTCCAGGTCTTTATACATAACTCTTTTCTTTGGTGCTCTGGTTTGCAGAATGATGACATAATTGCAAAGAGGGGTGTGTTATGGCGTGTGTAAGCATGCCATTGTTTCTACTTTCAGGGGCAGATTTACAAGTCCCTTGTGCCACCGGTGTGTCACTTTTTGTGACGCACCGGCGGCGCATTCTAGTGCCCCATATTTACACCATGCGTGGCTTTTCCTGTCCTTGTCAATGTGGCCCCTTTACACGCAGCACTTTGAGTAAAAGGGGAGTTCCATGAGTGTTGCTGTGGGTGTTACCACGCAACACCCATGGAACCAGACACATTTCCAGATTTACGAGAAATCGTAAATCTGGAAATGCATCTTAATGCTACGCCTCCCCTGGGGAGGCGTAGGGAGGCGCAACGAGGAGAAATGTATTCATTTCTCCTCATTTTTTTCTCTTTCTATGTGCGCTGCAGAATGGTGATTGTTTATGTACAGGAAGGTGTCCCTTCCTGCACATAAACAATCAGTAAAACAATGACGTTTTGCAAGTTCTATGTGTGCTAATGCAGCACACATAGAATTTGAAAAACGCCATTTCTGATTGTTTATGTGCAGGAAGGGAACTCTTCCTGCACATAAACAATCTCCCCACGATGCAGGCATCCTTGCACCATGGTGCAAGGGTGCCTGTGCCGGTGCATGGCAGCAGTTTGTGCGCCAGTGCAGGGGGAAGCACAGACATGCGACATATTGTTGTAAAATATGTTGCATCCTTGTGCTTTGAAAGTGACTCAGTGCGGCACAGCCAAATAGCTTGTGGCACACACTGAGTCCCTTTCCTTGTAAATCTGCCCCTCAGTATTTTACTTTCGTCATTTTTCCTTCAGACGGAAATATAAATTTCTATAATTAGAGTACATTTAATTCTTAGGAAATTGCAATTAAATGTTTTGCAGCATCCCTCTATTATTGAATGTGTGCAGCATATTGCATCAACTAATGTGTTACTCTTCTTTTTGTCAAACTTTAACTTCTTATTAGTGTTAAAATAAGTGGGTTTTAACTACAGAAATCATGTAATGCTTTTAGGGACAGTAATACAAATAATAATGTGTAACTGGGCTACTAAAAATCCAAGTTACAGCTATTTTCCATTACACTTTGACCACTTGATTTCTAGCTGCTATTCCTCTGTGAACTTTAAATTAATTTATAAGGACCCCAAGGCAGTCGAGCTACTGTACCATGCACCTTTAGCATGATGTATTATTTTTCTGACATTTTCTTCGTTGCTGTCTGTTCTTGGAATCATCCTTGGTGCCTAAGGCGCCCAGCTGTAAATTTGTATGCTTTTCTTTTAGTTGACTGTCTGATCCATGGCCGAGTTGGCCAGCCATCAAGGAATGGCAGCCTCAAAGTTATCAGTCATGGCAATCATATCATCAGCTTATTTAGCACTTTTCCATAATTAAGCTGTTTCGTATTGGAAGCAGGAACCCGTTACCAAATGTAAGAAATGTCATCAGTTCATATAATATATAAAATTGGTTGAGTCAGCCTTACACTGAGAGTGAGACTAACATAATTAAAGGTAAATCACTTTCAGACACACACAAACAAATGGATATCACAGAGGATCTTAGGGCCAGATGTACAAAGCATTTCTCAGGCCGTAAACGGCCCTATTCGCAGAATCGGGCCATTTGCGATCAGAAAAATGTTTTTTTCAATGTACAAAATGGAAAATGCGACTAGGTAACTTGTTACCGAAACATATTTTGATTTGCGATTCAGTATGTGGAAGGGTCATGTTAGGGGCTCCCTTCGAATACTGAATCGGTATGGTATGTATTATTGTTTTGCGACTGAGTCCGGTCGCAAAACAATAAGGGGCAGATTTACAAGCCCCCTGCGCCACCAGTACGTCACTTTTCGTGACGTACTGGTGGCGCAGAGGCTCCTCGATATTTACAAGGAGAGGAAAAGCCACCATGCGTGACTTTTCCTCTCCTTGTAAATACCGTCCCTTCACACGCAGCACTTTGCGTTGAAGGGGCGTTCCATGGGTGTTGCTGTGGGTGTTCCCACGCAACACCCATGGAACTAAGACACATCTCCAGATTTACGAGTAATCGTAACTCTGGAGATGCGTGTGAATGCTACGCCACCCTAGAGGTGGCGTAGCGAGGCGCACCGAGGAGAAATGTTTTCATTTCTCCTCGTTTTTCCTCTTTCAATGCGTGCTGCATTCTGCAGCACGCATTGAAAGAGGAAAAGCCTGTACTGATTGTTTTGTGCAGAAAGGTGCCCCTTCCTGCACAAAAACAATCTCCCCATGGCGCAGGCATCCTTGCACCATGGTGCAAGGGTGCCTGCGCCGGCGCTTGGCAGCTGTTTGTGCGCCAGCGCAGGGAGAGCACAGGAATGCGACATATTCTTGTAAATATGTCGCATTCCTGTGCTCTGAAAGTGCCGCAGCGTGGCGCAGCCAAAGGGCTTGCAGCGCCACGCTGCGGCACTTTCTTGTAGATCTGCCCCTAATAGTTTACCACCAGTTTAAAACTGTTGGTAACCCATTCGCAGAGGGGAAGGGGTCCCAAAGGACCCTTTCCCCTTTGAGAATGTAAATGAAAACATTTTTTAGAGCAGGCAGTTGTCCCAAGTTTCATTATTCCTTTTAAATGCATCCCTTTTTCCTTTAAGGAAAACGGGCTGCATTTAAAAAAAGCAATCACAGACATGGTGGTTTGCTGACCTCAGCAGGCCACCATCCCTGTGATGGCTGCAATTCCTAATGGGTTGCAATGACCTAGCTCATTAATATGCATGAGGTGAGTCTATTTATAACCCACTAGGAATCGCTAATGAAACTCAAAAGAATTTCATACATTAGGAAAACCGATTTTCTAATTGCGATTCGGAGAGAATCTCCATTAGGAAATCATTATTCCTAATGTTAGTACATCAGGCCCTCAATGCCCACAGCTCCTTTCCGTGTTTCTTTCAGTATTCTGTCTTAAACGATGCATAACTGCACTTAACCAACTGTGCACATGGTCTCTTAAAATGCACCACTGATTCACGCCCATATGACTACTTACTCACCCACTACTTCATACACTAGAGCAGAGTCCTTTACAAATATCCATATCTGGTACCCAGTTCGGTGTTAAGATGGCCCAATTCAGCAGTGACTGGCTCAGAGATCAAAGCAATTGCTCCTGCAGGAACGTAAGTGATCTCGAGGTGAAGTGTAGAAGAGGAACCAGGGCCAAATTTCAGAACATTCAGTCATGCTCAGGGCCTACAAAAGTCAGCAGAGGTTTAGGGAATGAAGCTTTATTGGTTGATGGTGGCCATATTACACAGTGTCTTGCAAGGAAAGTTGGAAGACACGTTGATAACAGTTCCTCTTAGTTACAAAACTCAGAGGGAACCTCTGAATGTAGAGGTTGAGACAAAGCATGTCAATACTGTCTCCAATACTGCTGCAGTTATGAGCCATGCCTGCTGTAGAGTTCACTCTATGAAGGTATCTGGATGCAAAATATAAAAAGAGTTTTAGAAAAATAAAGACATTGCTGAGTTCAAAGTCCTTCACCGGCTAACTTGAAAGAATGTAAAAACACCTGTAAGCCTTGGCCATATAGACACCCCCAAAGAGAGAGTAAATGTACTGGGCTCTGTGGATCATTGGCAGATATCTAGGACCCCAGCTGCTGAGGCCATGACGTGTCAGCTCTTCGACCCAAGAATGGATGTTCATTACTAACCATTTAAGAGACGGTCACTCTATCCCAGGGACTTGTTATCATGGTTGCTGGCCCTACCGCTAGGAGCACATGAATGCCATTTAGGGATTTTTTACTTCTCCCCTGGAAGAAATGCTAAAGGTCGCAGGCATTGGGATAAGAGAGGAGCACTATAACAATTATAAGAAGGTGAATGTTGGAGCAATTACTGGCAGCAGAGAAGGTGAACGAATGTGAATGTTCCCCAACTAAAATCAAAACACATGAAGTGGAATATATGAGAACAGGTGAAAGGAAAGCGAGCAAGACAGTGAAGAAGTGGTAGGAATTCCAATTCATTCTGGAGCCGGAAACAGTGTAGGATGAGGAACAGGGCCGGACTGGCCATAGCGGGCACCAGGCATTTCCCAGGTAAGCCGGAGGGGTGGGGGCTGCTTTTGTAACTGGGGGCCGGTTATAAGAAGGTGAATGTTGGAGCAATTACTGGCAGCAGAGAAGGTGAACGAATGTGAATGTTCCCCAACTAAAATCAAAACACATGAAGTGGAATATATGAGAACAGGTGAAAGGAAAGCGAGCAAGACAGTGAAGAAGTGGTAGGAATTCCAATTCATTCTGGAGCCGGAAACAGTGTAGGATGAGGAACAGGGCCGGACTGGCCATAGCGGGCACCAGGCATTTCCCAGGTAAGCCGGAGGGGTGGGGGCTGCTTTTGTAACTGGGGGCCGGTTATAAGAAGGTGAATGTTGGAGCAATTACTGGCAGCAGAGAAGGTGAACGAATGTGAATGTTCCCCAACTAAAATCAAAACACATGAAGTGGAATATATGAGAACAGGTGAAAGGAAAGCGAGCAAGACAGTGAAGAAGTGGTAGGAATTCCAATTCATTCTGGAGCCGGAAACAGTGTAGGATGAGGAACAGGGCCGGACTGGCCATAGCGGGCACCAGGCATTTCCCAGGTAAGCCGGAGGGGTGGGGGCTGCTTTTGTAACTGGGGGCCGGTTATAAGAAGGTGAATGTTGGAGCAATTACTGGCAGCAGAGAAGGTGAACAAATGTGAATGTTCCCCAACTAAAATCAAAACACATGAAGTGGAATATATGAGAACAGGTGAAAGGAAAGCGAGCAAGACAGTGAAGAAGTGGTAGGAATTCCAATTCATTCTGGAGCCGGAAACAGTGTAGGATGAGGAACAGGGCCGGACTGGCCATAGCGGGCACCAGGCATTTCCCAGGTAAGCCGGAGGGGTGGGGGCTGCTTTTGTAACTGGGGGCCGGTTATAAGAAGGTGAATGTTGGAGCAATTACTGGCAGCAGAGAAGGTGAACAAATGTGAATGTTCCCCAACTAAAATCAAAACACATGAAGTGGAATATATGAGAACAGGTGAAAGGAAAGCGAGCAAGACAGTGAAGAAGTGGTAGGAATTCCAATTCATTCTGGAGCCGGAAACAGTGTAGGATGAGGAACAGGGCCGGACTGGCCATAGCGGGCACCAGGCATTTCCCAGGTAAGCCGGAGGGGTGGGGGCTGCTTTTGTAACTGGGGGCCGGTTATAAGAAGGTGAATGTTGGAGCAATTACTGGCAGCAGAGAAGGTGAACAAATGTGAATGTTCCCCAACTAAAATCAAAACACATGAAGTGGAATATATGAGAACAGGTGAAAGGAAAGCGAGCAAGACAGTGAAGAAGTGGTAGGAATTCCAATTCATTCTGGAGCCGGAAACAGTGTATGATGAGGAGCAGGGCCGGACTGGCCATAGCGGGCACCAGGCATTTCCCAGGTAAGCCGGAGGGGTGGGGGCTGCTTTTGTCACTGGGGGCCGGTTTTGCAGCAGTGCTGCAATAGCAGCCCCCTGTACCAAAAGAGGGAGCGCTGCTTCTTGCTAGCCCCCCCTCTCCCCCCCCCTCCGCTCCGAGGGCCGGTCTTGGGTTGGTTGCTGTTCCCAGTCCGGCCCTGATGAGGAGAGAACATATCAGGGCCCAGAGGGTGCATAAAGGAATCCTTCACATACTGTGGAGGTCTCACTTCCAGAGCATTCACAAGAACCCAGAAGACTGTCCAGATTAAACAAAGGCTGATGCGTGATGGCTGCTCACTGTGTACGTATTGGGTGGTGCTTATGTGCTCTTGGTGCCCTTGAGAGGCCTAAATGTGACGGTACAACTCCCGGAAGGCAGCTGGATGTGTAAGCCAGACCCAAAGTGCTACTCCGTTTTAACCATTGTTTATTCACTCACAGAAAATCTGCGAACATCCACTTCCACCAATAACAAAATCCGATGTCTGTTTCTCTTGGGTACGATTCAACTATACCAATCACAAGAAAAGCCCATGAGCATGATATGGTTAAGGTAACTTCTAGCCAGTAAAATAAACATTTTTGCTGTTTTTCTTTACTAGCAGCACTAAGATAAAAAGTATAGCATGAAAAGTATGGTAAGAGCAGTTCTTGCTTTTTTTCTTTACTGGAAATATTCAGAATATATTGTTTGACTTCCCACTGTCTGTCGATTGAATGACATTGGCAAGTTCTGAAAGTGGAATATCTCCAAATCAGCGCATGGCATGTACACAACACAGCTTGGAAACAGTGAGCAGTGTTTGCTTCTTTGTTTACAAGCTATCCTGTCTGCTGACTATCAATGAACTCGTTGAAACTCAGTCATACGTGTGTGCTTGAGACACTGCAAACTTTATTGTTCAGGAAGTTGTCGGGTGTTTGTCAATCCAGAAAACACATTGACTAAAGGCAAAAATGTTTTTGGGTCTAAAAAAAGCAGACATTTCTATAGTAGTCCTTGGCACTGAAGAAAGCTACTTTGTATGTGAATGTGCTTATTGTAAAAGGGCAGCATGCCGTAACTCATAGTGAAGTCAGCCAATGACACAAGTGGGTTGATTCATTGCCCCTTGATGCATGCTGAGTTGGTTGGAGAAAAATGTGAATGATACAACCTCAGACAAATGAATGATGTGTGGCTGAAACTCCCTATAAGTATCCATGTCATACAAATGATCTTAGTAACATCAAAACGTCTTGGCTAAAACGGACCAAAAATAGCCAATCTTTCTGCCATTGGCTGCCAGGCTCTTGCCTTTGAGAAAGAAAGAAAAAAAGAAAGAAAGAAAGACAGACAGAAAGAAAGAAAAAATTACTAAGAGAAATAGGAAAAGAAAGTAAGGAAAGAAAGAAAGAAAGAAAGAAAAAAAGAAAGAAAGAAAGAAAGAAAGAAAAAAAAAGAAAGAAAGAAAGAAAGAAAGAAAGAAAGAAAGAAAGAAAGACTAAGAGAAATAGGAAAAGAAAGTAAGGAAAAAGGAAATGCATTTAAAAAAGTATTACAAATGCTGAAAATTAAACACGATAAAGGCTGATTTTCTTACTGGGCAAAGATTACTGAAGAACCAATGGTGTAATTGAGTCCAGAATAAATGTGTTCTGATTGTCCTCTTATAAATTCACCTTATAAATTCACATGTATAATATTGAAGCTTTTGGTTTCTGTACTGCATATATAGTAAAAAGAGGATAACTTAATATCAAACAGTCTTACATGGACACAATCTGTTGTGCTGTGAAATATCAGCTGTCACTTAAACAAAGAACTCTTTATAAGGAATATACAACATCATGGGTAAGAGTCAGGAACTGATAAACCTGGAATGCGCCACTGCTCACATCCGTTATTAAGTGCCTTGCTATCACACTAGGCTCTACAAACAAAGGCAAAACTAAAGTAATTATAAAGGGAAAGCAAAAACACTGGCACTGAAGGAAACTACCTTGTGTCTGAATATGCTCCTTGCGAGGAGCAAAATGCAGTTAACCACTGGCTGAAGTAGGCTGACACATTGCCCCATGCTGTGTGCTGTAGTGGGTGGAAACAAAATGTGAATGACACAACTACAGTGAATGAAGAGTCAAAGCCCTTTCATGTAAATATATTATATATTACGGGGCATATTAGCAAGACCCACGTTAAAATTATCGCCGTTTTAGCGGCAGGAAACTGCCGCTAAAACGGCGATAATGGGCTTGCTAATATGCGTTATAGAATTCCAATAGAAGCCCAGGTTAGATGTGCAGGACATCTAACCTGGGCTTCTATTGCAATTCCATAACGCATATTAGCAAGCCCATTATCGCCGTTTTAGCGGCAGTTTCCTGCCGCTAAAACGGCGATAATTTTAACGTGGGTCTTGCTAATATGCCCCTTAATTTTAGTAAAATCAAAAGGTCTGCAACAAGCCAGTGTAACTCTTCATGATGAGGTCCAAACTGCAATGGGGGCGAAGTTAAAGAGTCTCAAATATCAATCGCACCCCCCATATAAACGTTTCTCCAAATGTAAAATGTGTATTACACAATAGTTGTAGTTGCACTCAGAGTATGACTATCTCTGCCTTTGACCATCCAAAGGTCTATAAAGTGGCAATCAAAACTCTTAAGGAAATAGCACTGTTTGTTGACTTATTATATATAAAGTGTAATTCAGGCCCATCAAGGAAGAAAGTCAAGCTAAAATCACAATATTATTAGGATGACTTCTCTTAGCATTTGTTTTAGCTTACATGGTGTTATTTTGTGGCTGTTCTGCTCAGAAGCAGATATGCTGAACGGGCATTGTGGAGTTATTAGTGCGGCTGTGTTGCATACCAGTTTTCTCTTTGGAATGTGATCAAGACTCGAGAGGACTGTGATGAATTTGTTTAATATTCCTTAATGCTTTCCTGCTACGGGAAATGGTTGCGCTGCCGGAGCGAAGACAATATTTGCATTACATTAGAACGCTGTGCGTGCAATTATATGAAATTAGAAGAAAATAACCCAGACTTTAAAACAAACTGCTGTTAGAAGCCTTGTGGACTTGGTCTCAATGATAAAAATAAAATAAGATGTTGACGATGAGACTTTAGATGTCCGGGCCCGATAGCCTCATGTGTGTAACTCCGCCTGCGGAGATTAATGTTCTCTCACTCGGAGGCTCTTATTAGCCCTTAGATTATTTCTCTGATTGATCGCTGTTGTACTGCAGTGTCCTTTCTCCATATGTTTAACCAGAATCAATACTGCTTTATCGCTGTAACTTCATCTTGGCACGGTTATGGTGCTGGCTGCAGTAATTTGTGGTTTCTCACTAACAGCTGTAATGAATATCTGCACAATCTGTTACCTCCATCCCTAGCAGTGCATGCAACAACCAGAGGAACATATCGGATTTTCCTGCCACTTCCTAACTCACCAAAGCAGCATAGGACTAAAGAAGATAGGGAGTCGGGTCATTTCCCACAGCAATGTTGCAGCAACTGTAGTTAAGCATCTCAAGGACTGTATATTTGAGGCATCTGTGCTTTCTTGCCCAAAAATATGAAAATGCCCGTATGTGTTTTGATTTTTACATTACTAAATAGACTGCATAATGTTTGTA
The DNA here is from genome assembly GCA_963921515.1 of Calotriton arnoldi. Classification (NCBI taxonomy): domain Eukaryota; kingdom Metazoa; phylum Chordata; class Amphibia; order Caudata; family Salamandridae; genus Calotriton; species Calotriton arnoldi. The sequence goes on from CAWUFW010002773.1 coordinate 1,858,943, forward strand.
GTATCGTATGGCTCTACGTGTAAGTATCTTGAAATGCTTTTCCCACATCAAAATAAATTACACATTAAGATTAAGAGTACTGCATAAATGGTAATTATGATCGTGTACCACTTTTCTGCACACAGTACTGACTGAGGGCCCAATTACGAGTTTGGTGGTGTGGGAGCGGGACTGCCACAACACCGCCCTGCTCCCACAGACCCAACCTGTGTTCGCACCACCCGCCAGATTACAGCTTTTACAGTCACGGGCGGTACTTTGGCAGTCCCAAGGCGGTGTCTATGAAATAGGCACTGCCCTGGGAATGTCAAAGGCAGTACCGGCAAGGATTGGTGGATTCCATGCTGTGCAGGTACTGGGGTGCAAGCACACAGGTGAGCACAACATGTTCCTCCCCCAGCATGTACCCCATGGCCCTGAGGGAACAGGGGGCCCTATAGGGCCCCCTTTTGTTTCCTCTCTTCCACTGTAGTCCCGCCAAGCACATTGCGGCCTCCAGACCGTGGCTCCACTGCCAGGGATCTCGGATCCCTGGTGGTTGCAGCGGTGCAATAGCGGTCCAACCACCCAAGTTGTAATAGGGCGGTCAGACCGCGGATGCAGCTGCCCGCATGAGCACAGCAGCTACGGCATTCCATAGGACCGCTATAGTTATAATCAGGCCCTGAGTGTTTTCTGATTTAAGCCCTTTAAGCCACAATAGTGATGGGGATCTACTACATCAACAATGTTATAAACCTGCATCGTGCACCACAAAAAGTAATTGTCATGGATTAACAAAGGGGTGGGCAGTAAACTGCTCCTCCGGCAGAGTTCACTGAGTTTTGCCCGCAGAGTTCATCAAAAACTCCGCCAACCACAGCGTGACTGAGTTTTTTTTTGCACGCAGCTCACCGACGTTAAGTTGGCTAGCACAAGCGACAAAAAACGATTGGTAGACCACCTCCTGGTGAGATTTCAAAACATGGGTGGTTGCGGCAGGGCGCTGTCTCTCGCATTGCGAAAGTTGCTGCTCTGCTCACATTGCAAAAGCTGCCACTCGAGTAGAAAATCTACTTGCCCTGCAGAAAGAAGCAGCCCCTCTTGCGCCCCATGGGGTGATGACAAGCTCCTGGCGCTAAAAATCAGCGTGAGCAGCATGATGGACTGGGATTCCACCGCTCGCGGAACTCCACAGAATTTCTCTGAGTTTTTATGTAACTCTGCTGAATTCCGTGCCGTAAAACTCAGTGAGATACACCCACACCTACAAAGGACCCATGGTCATTCCATGTATTAAAATGTGCAAAATCCTCTTTTTTACTGATTGTATGCAAAATCGAGATATAACACACAGTGGAACTGTTTTGCCTCCTTCTTGAGAGTGTAAACAACATGCCAGAAGCCCAAGGTATGGACAGCCTGATTCATAACATTCTTTATACACCAAAATTCAACTTTAACGGCCACAAAATACCATTTGCACCCACAGAGGGCATTTTTGGATCTATATAACTAGAATGGTATAGGACTATTTTCTGACACAAAATGTAACCTCATTTGAGGACCTGAATCTGATAACCCTAACCTCAAGGTTTCTGTGGTTTTAAACTTTTAAAACTAATAGTATAGTTCTGTTCACAAAAAGAAATTTATAGTTTATGCCTCAGACATGAGACTGGAAGCTTCTAGAACTACCATACAGTGGGAGGAAGTCACAAGAAGGATAAGAATAAAAAAGGAGGGGCGTGGCCTGGGTGGCTGTTGGAAATGGGTGTCTTAGTTGGCAATGGCTTGCTCTGTTGTCCAAGTAGGGACCCTTCTTCCTAGTCAGGGTAAGGGGGATACACTTCTAAAATAATCCCTGCTCCCCCCTTTGTAGCTTGGCATGAGCAAACAGGCTTATCTCACAGGCAGTGTGTAAAGCATTTGTGCACCCATACAGTAATGCAGTGAAAACACTACAAATGGACACCACACCAGTTTAGAAAAATAAGTAATCTTTATCCAAACCCAACAAGAACAAAATGACAAAAATTCACAATACAGTTATCAAGATATCCTCAAAAATAGGTTATTCACACAAATAAAGCTTGTAGCAACAAATACCTCCACCTGGGGCTATTACGACGTCTTGACAGATGAAAATCCCAAAGTACGGCGCCGACCGCGAGGTGCGCAGCGTCAGGCACGGGGTACACAGGCCCCCAAAGAACAGTACCTAAACGATGAAAACAAAGACGGTGCACGGCGTCGGGGAGGTAAAGCTTCGTTGGAGCTGGGCGTCGTCGGTTCCTTAAGACCACAGGGGAGGTGATGCGTCGGTTCCTTACCACCCCAGGGTAGGTGAAGCCTTGGTTCCTTACTGCGATGCAGGGGAGATGAGGGGCCGGTTTCTTACTGTTGTCGGGGAGGTGAGGCATTGGTTCCTTACTGGTGTCGGGGAAGAGACGTCTCGGTGGCGGCGAGGTGACGGTTCCTTACGACGGTGCGGTGTCGATGGATTCGGGAGTCAACCACGTCGAGTATCTGCTCTGCATTGATGAAGCACCGGCGTCGGTGAAGTCGGGGTTGCGGTGCGAGTTGGGACGGTGGGTCATGAGTGGTGTCCTCGGCTCCGGTGCAGGCAGCGGCCTCGGTGATGGCTTTGGGGTGCATGGCAAGTGGCTAGCCAGCGTTGCTGCCGGACCACAGTACGTGCCATTGTATTAGGAGTGTTCAAGTGGCACTCTCCCGCGTGACTGACCTTGAGGGTAATCTGGCTCTCCTGTTGATAGACTTCACCAAGGCGTGTGACACTGTGTTGTGGGGCTTCCTGGAGGGGATTCTTTGTCGGACTGGTTTGGGGGAGGGGTTTCGCCATATGGTTTGGCTCCTCTACCACGCCCGACCGCTCAGGTCAGAGTGAATGGGGTTCTGTCTCTAGTGTTCCCCATCAAACGTGGCAGACGCCAGAGGTGCACCCTGTCCCCACTGCTATTTTCCCTAGTGATGGAGCCTCTGCGTGGCTCATACGGTGCGATGCTCATGGGTGTGGGGCTGGCAATGGGGAGTTGGTTTTGAAGATTGCAAATCGTTATACACTGACGACATGCTCCTGCTCTTGAGTACCCCACAGCACTCCAGCCCCCAGTGCCCTAAACCTCTCCAGCTCTACGGTGAGTCGTCTCGGCTCTGGGTTAGCAAGGGAAAATCCTGCCTAGTAGGGATCAGGGGTGAGGCTCTAGGGCAGGTTTGATGTCCAAACATTCCCTCTCAGCATAACTAGTTTAAATATCTGGGGTCCACGTTTCTCCCATGCCAGACCTGGCCTGGCCCTTAACTTCTGAGATCTGGATCTGCGGCTTGATTGCTACTTCAGTCGGTGGGCCACACTCCCCCTGAACCCTATGGGGCACACAGCCCTCTTTAAAATGATGTGCCTGCCAAGGTATCTATGCGTGCTGAGCAATTATCCATACCTCACCCCTCGCAAATGATTTCGCTCCCTAACTGCGAAAATTACCAAATTTGTTTGGGCCGGGGGCCGACATAGAGTAGCGTTTCACTCACTGCGTAAATTCCCGTTTGACGGAGGCCTGGGCCTCTCAGATATCTATTTATATTACTTGGCGCTCATCTAGTCCCGAGCAATGACTGGTTCACCGGGGTGTGGGACGACGCAGCGTATCGACTGGAGATACATGCACTGGGAATGGATGGCATGCTTGACCTCTTATATGGAGCACACGCATCAACCACCTTATCTTCCTGTACACGGGTGTCTCTCGCCTGCTGGAAGGCAGCACTTCACCTCCCTGGTTGGTATCGCCGCCTCACTGAAATGACTCCCCTATAGCATGGAATGTGGCTGGATCAGGTGTCGGCTCTGGAGGGCGTCCTGCCTTGAGAACAACTTGGCATTTCTATCTTCGGGAGATTTATAAAAAGGGGAACATTATGTCCTTTCAGGAGCTAAAAAGCAAGTACTGCTTACACAACTCACAGTTTTTCAGGCACCTTCAGCTACGCCATGCTCTGTTAGCCCCAATCCTCAGGAGGACCCTCTAGCTGAATTCAGCCCGGTGGAGGTGAAGATTTTTCAAACGAAATTGGGTAATGGGGCAATGTCCATGATTTATCGGTCACTGGTGATTCACACTCCTGGTGGCCTTGACGGAGTTCGGCAGTGATGGGAGGGTTGTATTGGAGTGCTGGATGGGGAAGATTGGAGGGAGGATTGCATGGTACCTGGGAAATTGCCAATCTTGACGCGGCTGCATATAATTCATTTCAATTATTTGCTTGCGACTTATCTCCCACCGTAACGGCTGCAACGCATGCTTATGGATACTCATGCTGCATGTGCACAATGTGCCCGTCCGAGTGCAGATTTCTACCATGTTGCCTGGGAATGTACGGTACTGCAACCATTTTGGGAAGAGGTGGGGCACATACTCTCTGATGTCCTAGGCCGCCCCCTGGAGTTCACCCCCCAGGTGGCCTTACTTGGGCTGATGGATGAAGTGGGGGGCCCCAGAGCGGAACTTACATTACTGGGGATGGCCTGTTTGGTTGCTAAGCTGGATGTGGTACATGCATGGAAGCAGGAAAGACCACCAATGATTGGGAAATGGCGGGCAGGAGTGGACTTGTGCGCCCATCAGGAAAAGCCTATCTTCAAAGCACATAGCTGTCCCCAGAAACATGCACAGATATAGGGAAAATGGTGTAATTATTATGGCCTGATGATGACCTGCAATGCACAGTTCTGTATGTGCATTTGCATGCTTTCCTGACCCTGTGGTAATTAGCTGTGCAAAAATCAGAATAGAGTGATATTTGAAGTCCTCTTGTCATTGATGTAAGGTGCAGGGCAAACTGGCACAAACATAGGTTGCATCCGATTTTTAGGTCTCACCTATAAACATCTCTAGCTGTATGTGGACATGGTATGTTGCTAATACTTTAATTTAAAAAAAGATATACGTAAAGAGAGCAAGTGCTGTGGGTCATCTTCCTTCAGCCAGTTATTGTCCTGGATAGCCAAAGCTTGGATGGATTGTCCGCCATGCTTGCTTCATTTTGTGGATGGTTACATTAGTTATTTAAGTCTTTACTGAGGAGGAAAATAAGTTCCAGTGTAGATTGATGCTTTCTCCTTACATTTGCCTCTGTTTACTTCCTTTCCCGCAACCTCCACAGCCTCAATGCACTACCTGCACTTGCCACAGCTGTTTCTTCTCCCTCAACTCCCTATTCTTTGAGTATAGCAGGCTAATCTTGGAGGACAAGATGACCACATTCCTTGAGCAGATGATCTGGGGCTACCCATCAAGGAGCGCCGGTCCACTGGAGGGCTTGATGTCCTGCTAGGAGGACCCTATCCTTACATTGCTGGGCAAGCGCTGCTCCTACAGCATTTTAAGAGTTGCCACCGCTGGCCACATTTTCTGCTGACTCTTGTTCTGAAGTGCCATGCAGCACCGTGAGCTACTTGGCATGTACATGCCTCTGGAGCATGTGACTGACAGAGAGACTGGCTCTAGTTCCACCTTCAGTGCGACTGAAACCAGAGCTGATCTCCCTGGCAGCAACACGTTCTGTGTCACTGCATTGATTCACTGTTGCTGGTGTGCTTGTGACGGTTTTATTACAGTGGTTGATGTGCACTTGAGGGAAAAGGGTGAAGGTTAAAGGTAAATTAAAGGGACCTCATCTCTTTCAGTCCCTCTTGAGATATAAAAAATGTTGGGTGGACCTGGAGCACTGAATTTGTGTCTGTGTTTGTCAGAGTCAACTACCATCAGTTATTCATTGGCACTGCAACTTACCACCACTGAGCATGAGGCGCTTAATTGTCCACCAACAGAGCCCACCACACGGGGGTGCTGTGCTCAGAATCTACCAGTCTCACTATGGCCAGGCGTTCCCTGTGTCTCAGAAGGCACCCGCTGCCTAGATAAATCTACCTACTTTCCTTTAATAGGCTGCAATTCTGCAGTCTGCCCACCAGAATGTGCTATCGTGTTGATACTGGCACCATGTATTCTGCTGCTCCGCTTTCCGAGGTCAGGGAGACCGCAGAGATGGTGCCCTCTATCCCTGGCGCTGCCAGCTTTCCTGGCTGGCTTCTGAAAGCTAAAGAGGTATCGCTGGCATGGCTCACACTGTTTGCCGAGTTGAGACCCAATTTAGATCTTAAACACTCGTCGCAGGAGGTGGCAATGTTCTTATCATTGTACAACAGCTGCCGCTGGTGGCAATGCCAACGCCCACTCTGAGGCCCTTTCCTGCCCAGCCAGCACTGCCTGTCTGCATAGATAAGGGCCAGGATGACGCTCACATTTAATATCTAGATATTTCTGAAATGTGTACGTTTTTCTGCTGCTAGCAATTAGGCCATGTACGATGCTGCATTGTAGTCGGACCCTGCATTTTATTTTTAGATTAGTTGATCATTCTTGCAGTGTAACCATTAATCTCAACTAAGAGCACTTGAAATAAAGGTAACAATGAAAAAGAGTCTGATTAAAGCCATGTAAATACACCTGTCTGTCCTAAAATAAAGAGAAAGCTATTTGTGCTATAAGAAGCATTCATTTTCATGGGAAAAATATCAGCTGCTCTTGAAAGTAAAACGAACCCACAGAGTACACAATGTTATTTAAACTGCAAAACATTCCACTCTATTTTTATATTGACTATGCCTGCGTGGATAGACAGTAGCTATGTGAAATATTAGGGTTTCTGTTCCCTTCATGTACATCTGGTCTCAGCTTCATTTCTCCTGAGCTCGGTTGTGCATATTCACCCAGAGGGTCTCTCGTCCCATCACACTCCTCTCCTTGAAATTGTGGAGCCCTACACGCCACATATGTGTCATATTCAGCCACATTATATGGGGGCAGTACAGGGTATTCTTCCACTAAAGGCGGGATACTTCAAATATGAAGTTGTGACAGGGTCATAATGCAGATGCCGCGGTTGTCCTGCTTTCCTGACTCCAGTCATTCTTAATTAATTTTGGATGCTAGCACAATCCTTCCGTCTTCCCGGAAGTACAAGCACAGAATGAACAACCATGGAACAGACAGGAAAGCACAGGTAATTCACTAAATCAGTTCGGAACTTGCAAACTCTCCAGATAATTTCATACATTTGCACTCATAAGAAAGTGGGAGGAAAAATCTGTGCAGCAGATTTGGCTTGTCCCCATTATTAAGTAACCCACAGACAGTGGCCATTATTTGCTACAACAACATATAAAGATTTAGGGATTTATTGTAAAGGCTGGGTTTAGAATATACCACTGCACTAGGTTTTGAAAGGCTTAACACCTTTTCTAAAGTTAGAACACTGTTACAGGTTAGCATGTATATTCATGTAATACATAATTTATTACATCAACAGACATTGCTATTTGGAATAATCTAATGTAAAGGCACTAGTCCAGTGATTCTTTTTAACTTCTGTGGACTCCTACGTAATCACTACTGGGATCCGGGGATGCCCACTGAATCATTATTAGAATCTGAGGATTCGCACTTAGTCATTTCTGGTGGCCAGGGACCAAGACCTAAGCAATTTCGATGATTTGAACCGCAAAACAATATATAAAAATACAGACATAAGCATTCATCCAAAAACAATTGATTACATATTTTATTCAATTCAAACAAATGTAGAAAAACCTAAATTTAAAGTTTAATGGGAAGTTTGGAGCTTTTCTATATTCAATTGAGACCACCCATCGCCCATCTTGTATTTATTTGATGCATCTGTAATGCTCCTCAAATCAAACTGAAGAAACCTTCATTTTAAGCTTCCAATTTCAAATTCCTTCACATTTACAGAACGTTTTAAAAAGTTAAATTTTACAATTTGCTTGTTTATTTATATGCATTTGAATATTCTGTTCACATTATTTAAATTTCTAAGCAGTTGTGGACCCCCTTAGTTGGCGTTATTTGCCCCCACGGGTTCAAAGACCATAGGTTAAGAACTGCTGCATTAGTTCATACCACAGTGCCTTGTGCACTCCCATATCTCGCAGAATATCTTTAATGTCCACTGAACTCATTAAAGATGTTTAACTGGCTCTTGCTCTTTTGTGTCAATATTGTGATTGCGGATTCACATATATGCCAATGCTGTAATGCTAAAGCATGTGGTTCAGAGAAGCTACCACTCAAGTCCTCTGTACCCTGCTGCCAGCTACCTAGCAAAATATTGACAGAGTGGCACAGTTCTGTGAGGCATATCAAGCTCAAATGAAGGACATATTCCAGGGGGTAGCCTTTAAACAGCAATCTCAGACCTCTCAAAGAGTTGCAGTCACTCACTCCAAGCAGTACTCTCCCAACCCTAAAAGTGTAAAGTATTCACACCTTTCACACACTACCAGCCACACACTGCCAGAAGCAGACACTACCAGAAGCATGCTTGTAGCCCTAATGGGGCAGCAGTCTCAAACTACACGCTTACAACCCTAACAGAGTAGAAGCCTCACACTACTGACAGTACTCATATTGCACACAGAGTGGCAGTTTCACACTAACAACAGAAAAGAAGTCTCACTAAAGTCACACTCACCTCCCATGGATTAGTCATCACACACTACCAGAAGCATTTGGACACTCCTCAGGGTAACAGTTTTAAACTAACAGCACCCTCACACCACTCACTGGCTAGTACACTCACATTACAAATAGCATTCGCATAGCCTTCACAAAGTAGTAGTCACACACTACCGACTGCACCCGACACCCCTTGCAGACTAGCACTCTCACACTACCAACAGCAGTGTTATGCCTTTGCAGAGTAGCAGTCACGCATTGCCAGAGGGCTTCTCACACCCTTTATAGTCTATCAGTCACACACTACCAACAGCACACTCTGATCCGTCACAGAGTAGCAGTCTCATACTAGTAACATCCGTTTCACACCCTTCACAGAGTAGCAATCATACACCACCAGAAGAACTCTTAGATCCCTCACAGACTAGAATAGTAAGTCTAAGTTATAAATGAAATTGAATCTTTGCTGATTAGTGAGTTTGTTTGTTTGGCATTGCGCCGAATGAAAGATTGAGCAAATAGCTGGATGCAAGGATAGATACACGAGTGCAAGGATGAGTCACTGAGTCAATGGATGAGATGTGACTGAGTGCATGTACCAATGAAGGAGTGACAGCATGGATGGAAACCTCCAGACACTTTCCCTCATAAGCCAAGCCTTCAGGATTTTTATGTGGTCTGTTGGTAATTGTTTATTTGCATTTTGGGCATTCTTAAAATAGCAAGACTGTGGTATTGCCTATGATTGTTTACTTTGCAAGCAATGCTGAATGAGGTAATACCATAGCCTGCAGATAGATGCAAAAGGGTTTAGTACTATCGTTCCAAGAATAAAGGTTCATTATATCTGCACATTGAAGTATATGGTGGTAGAAGATAATCTGAAATGCGCAGAACCTTAATAGGCCTTTATAGCAGAAATGTGATAAGGGAACACACAGATCTATAAATGAAATTGGCTTCAAGTGGTAGAAGTTAGGCCACTAAAAATGTTACCTTTTTTAATTCCATGCATTTTTCCAGTTTTGAACTGCTATGAAAAACCTGTCTGCCCAGAACAGAAAACAGCAGAACATACCGTCATGTGCTGGAAGAAAACTTCTTTTGGGGGTATAACCAGCTTTTCAGTTTTGCCAAAAGGGTGTCATACTCTAAATAACACCTCGTGTTTAGTTCAAATGAACCTTGTAATTGAATACTTTTGTGAAAAAAGGCCCAGTCCTTTTTTATATTGATTGTGGAGACTAAGCTATAAACTTGAGAAAATGTCTCACACTTCACTGGGCATCCCTATCTGAGATCATTAGCTAGATGCAATGCACCCACGCAAATACAGAACATGTTAAATTTCACCCTGGTTTAAAACCATAGGGTGAGCCTTGCCTTACTCTTCTGGTCAGTATTCGGTACCTTGTTTTATGTAATAGCAAGGCTAATGATGATTCTCTGCACTTGTTTGCACTGACATTGTGCATGGCCACTTGCTTGTTTTTGTATTTCGGTTGCTATTAGTAGAGATACCCCTTGTATTCCTGCACTACTGGGGTGAGCTGCCAAAGCTCATCCTTTGCCATTGTTCTTCTCCACATTTTACTTTGCACTCCTACTCTGAATAAAGAGCTTTGAGACAATCTGTGCCATATTGAGGAACATGAAGCTGGATAAATGCACTGTTGGGTAGCATCACAGGATGCACAAGGAACACATTAAAACTCTGATTGTAAGTGGCAGAATTCCACTAGGAGTAATAACTTTGGGTGGAATTTTGCTACCTACCTTCAATTCTGAGCATTTTATTGGCTGGAGATATCGGGACCACAAAATCCAGACCCAGTCATCTCTTTTATGCCACAGTGGCAGGAGCCACAGGCTCCAACAGCAACCAAAGAAAGCAGGCAATGTTTCTGTCTGACTGGCTTAAGCCCGCTCTGCCTCCCTCACCACACCCCTCCAACCCTCCACTGGCCCTCCATGATGACACTGTTGGAAAGTCATCCTTTTTTACCCTGTTCACCCCCATGTATTTGCTGAATTATATTGGTGGTAACTGATTCTGACTGTAACCTGGGCTCTGCTAACCAGACCCAGGGCCAGTGCGATGTTTAAAAAGATACATGTAATTGGGTATACTTACAATTGGCACTGACAGACTCTATAAGTCCCTAGTAGATAATAGGGCCAGTGGGTGCAGTTTACCTATAAGTCCCTAGTATATAATAGGGCATGGTGGTTTAGAGGTCCTGCAGATTTTCTGCCCTTGCATGTGTCCACTGCTGTGTGCTTGCTGTCCTTCTAAAAGCAGCCCTGCCTTGCATCCTGTCTTTAAAAGTAATTTCGCACAATTGGTATTGAAAGACCGTATAAGTCCCTAGTATATAATAGGGATAGGGGGTTTGAACTACCTATAAGTTCCTAGTATACAATAGAGGATGGACGTTTAGAGGCCCAGCAGATTTCCTGCATTTGCATGTGTGCACTGCTGAGCATCTGCTGTCATTTGAAAGGTAGCCTTGCTTTGCAGACTTTCTTTAAAAGTAAATTGTATGCAAATTCGACTTTGGTGGTTTGGGCACTTTAAAAGTGATAATCTACATTATTTGTACACATTAGGCACCCCCAAGGTCACCCCAAGGTGTCCCAGATATTTTATATGCCCTGGTGAGCAAAATACTATCCATTTTATTTTTCCCCATTGTACGCTTACATTGCAATATTTTATTTAAGTAAGTAACTATTGCTAGGAAAGGAGAAAAAAGTAATTCTAAGACTTGAAATATTGGTATTGATAAATCCAACAACTCGTCATTGTTGAATTTATCATAATTGGTGCAGAAAAGAAGTTATAGAACTTTCTTTTCTGTGAACCAAAATCCAACCTTCAAGTAGTCTCTGCTGATTTGTCAGCCTTAACAGGCTTAGCCAGGCTGCACTGATGAGGTGATTAGCAGCCACATGGAGCAGGGGTTTTCCGATGGAGAGAGCACTGAAGCTGTGGAGGATGGGTCATAAAGAGGGGACTGGGTAAATCAAATTGAGCTCAAAGAGAGAGCAGATCAGTAAGGAATGCCATGCGTACCTACCCCCACAACCTGTTACCCCAACCAGATAGCTGGCGTAGGACAAGAATTTGTAGAGGTATGGGGGAGGAGAGCTAATGGAAATGAGCCACACTGTGGGTTGGTTTAGCAAACTCTTACTCCTATGGATAGAAATCAACCATGCTGGATTTTGGAAGTGCAGTGCTTTGTGGGACAAGAAGATGCCACTCTTTGAAGGAAGATGTCATGCTTTTGGGTGGAACCCAGCATCTCATTGGACAGAGGTGCACCCCAGCTTGTCACACAACACTGAATAAATATGTGAGAGCTGCATAGTCTCTCAGATCTGCTGCCGGAAACTACGAGGAGAAGAATGGCTGCCCTAATGGAACTTGGATTTGCACCCAAAGGCCTGCACACACTGATTGCACCTGCTGCACAATCTGGTACTATTGCCCTGGGCACTGGACCTTGCTTCAAGATGGATTAAGGAGCGGACTCCCTGCAAGCTGCAGGTTAACGGAGCCCACCTGCATCATCTCCACCAAGAGTTCCCAACCTGTAGTGCATCAAAAGGACTTTTAACGATTTGGCCAGGTGCATTGTGGGAATTGTAGTCCAGACATCCCAGAGACCACCTAGGAGATTCCAGACCTTTGCATTGGTGTTTTGGACACTTTTAACCTACAAGGATACCTCCAGGAAGCACTTCCTGAAGTCTGGAGAACTTTTGTGAAAAAGCTCCATAAGGTGACCGACCCGACTGCGTGAGTCGGCCCAACAACCTTCAACCACTTCCCAGCCTGGATTTCAGGTTTGTCCCGCTATATGCTCCGGAGCTCCAGACTTCCAGGATTTGACTGGGACCTCGCAGAAAATCAAGTCGGCCAACCCTCACTGAATCCAGCCTGCTCTGGAGGGTTGATTGTCGTTGGAAAAGCTCCAGAAAAGTTTCTAAGTGTGAAGGTAGAATTTTGACTGGGGCCTCCCGCTTAGTGTATCTGACCAGCACTTCATCGCAGTCGGCCTCAAACTTTGACTTTTTCCCTGTCAAGCGTGACCAGATGTTCCAGAGTGGCGCTATATGTTTTTAAGCACTATAAAGTGATTAACTTTTAAAAATTCACATCTCCAGTTCCCTACATAGGATTTTTGTCATTTTGGTGTCATTTTAAAGACAAGACTATTTTCTATGTTTATAAATTGGTGTGGGATTTTTATTGTTTGTTGTGTCTTATCTTTTTGATGTATTGGTGTTTTAAATGCTTTACATACTTGTCTCCTAATTTAGGCTTGACTGCTCGTTGTCAGCTACCAATGGTTGAGCATGGGACTAAATTACTAAGACCTTTACCGGACCTTTTACTAGTTTGGTGGCCTTGTTGCCAGTGGTAAGTGCATACTTACCCCTACCAATAACCCACTTTCCAACAGCCACTGTCTGCGCAGAACAGGCAAAAAATGTCAGTGATTTTCTACTTGAATTGAGTGAAAATAAACACAGAAAAAGGAACTGATATTTCTGGATGTTTATGGTTGTTCATCATTCTTTTGAGAAACTTGTAATTGTAATTTTATTAGTGAAGCCATACCCGCTGAAATCAAGCGGACCTATTGGGGTGCTTCTTGGAGAAGTTACTTTCGGTCCTAGTGTCAGAAGAATAAATATGCAATTAGGTTCATGGTACCATTATCCTATCAATTAAACTTTGCAGATTATCCATTCACAATTATGGTGGCTAAGCCATTTTGCATTAGTTGTTGTTTGCCACTTTGCTTAATGAGTCTGAAGATCCTGGTCCATTTTTGCTCATCCAGTTCAATAAATATGAAAAGGAAAAGCTATAAAAGGACTAGGTAATCAAATAGATCAGAAGCTTGAAGATTATGTGTAAATGATTGTGTTGCTTTCTAGAGTCATCTATTTCTATTCTGTTGGGAAATACAGTGTGGCTTTTGACAGTGGTCACCCCACAAAGGAATTTCCACCCATCTTAATACCAAGGATCAACTCACAGGCCCAATTTACAAAAATGTTGCTGTGACTTACTCTTCTTGCACTTCTTAATTCCAATACAGGGGGTAAGCCATGGGTACTTGTGGCGTACTCCTGAAGTTAATTACTATGCAAGGATCAATGCAAGATTAAGTCACAATTGCTAATACATCAATCTTTGTGTATCATTGGGCTTATGTCTAAAAAGGAGAATGCTTAGACCGAGAACTTGCAGACTGATAATATTACCTTTAGGGAAGAAACACCTCTAAGATAATGGAGATACGTTAATGGAACAATAATGTTTCAATACTGGCCTAGTTCAATAAACCTCTTGATGTTTCCAGTTTAATACTGATCAAGTAAATTAATACTAATTATCAAGAAATATTTGTCTTGAAGACTTATCAAAGTATGGACATTTTAAAAGCCTTCTTGACTTAGATGCATTTGATGTGTATCAATTGCATGCTAAAATTTCTCTGGAGAATATATATTTGCAAGGGGGCATAGATATACCCTAAATTATAATGCTTCTTTCAAGCACTTACCTGCAAAAATTGCATGGGTTAAGAGAGCTCAGATGATGCCTATGACTCAATGGTCTCCTAGCAGAACTGAAAAGAAAGTGGCACATGTGCATTGATTTTTATATTGAAGATTGATAATCAAATGTGGAGAGAATGATGGGAAAAAGAAAAGGAAGAAATCAAGCGCCATATCATTGTTCAATGAATGATAGAAATCAAATTCTGCCTCTGATGAATCAAATAATGCAGATCACGACTAGCACGGAGACACTTTCTAAAGAAGAGAAAACTTGGATATGCATGGTTGTCTGTTTTGTTTATGTATATTTTATAACAAGAAACACATCATGCCTACAATGCCAGTGACGCTTAGGTGAAAGCAGAATAGCTTCACAGTTTCACATGCATATTTCTCACATCTTTCATCACAATCATGACATTCTGAGAATAAAAGCTTAACATTTTATATAATAGCTCTTGACAGCATTGTTTTTTTAAGTTTAAAAGGAAATTTTGTTAGCATTTGATAAAGTACAATCAATAAAGTACAGGGAATATAATAAAATGGACAAAAGATAGAATCTTACAGCATGTTATGATAAAAAGAGAACAATAAGATAATTTAAAGAAAAATATCCTGTGCATAATTATCTGTATACAATATCATTGGTAAAAAACAAGACCAAGAGAAATATCATAACAATATGATAAAAGGCAAGTAATAATATTGTTATTAGAGATATCATGGGGGTTTGGGAACTTCTTCAATTCAAGGATCATGTGGAATGGTCAGTTTTGTTGAAGAATCCAGAAAAATTGTCACTGGAAGCCAAAGGAGGTCTCTTTTGATGGCAATTGCAATGGGAGTAACATGAGCTCTATCCAGCCTATGATTATAACAAACACTATACCACCATACTTGAAAAGATAAAGTGGAAGAATCGTTCCAAGATTTAGTTATTTGTTTCACACTTGTAGGATAGGAGAGGGATGACGGCGGACGCGGACGTCTCTCATACGTGTCCCTGCTAGTGCGCTCGCTCTGGCCCCACCCCTGGAAGCAAAGCTTGGCTCACGGCTGTAGGAGATCACTGTGGAGATGTCGGAGCTGGCGTTTTTAATGTGCGTGACTCGACTTTCAGGCAGCTGAGGCTGCGGTCTAGGCGGAAGGCAGAGCCCTGGGGTGGCGGGGGATGCGTGCACTAGGGATTTATTTCTGGGCATTCTACAAGTTGACAAGCAAGTCCAGGCCCCAGGTGATGTAGGTGAGCGACTCAAGCATTCATGGAGCTTTGCTCCCCTGCTCCCTATTGACTCTGTTGATAATGTTTCTCTGCTCGCTTCTCCCCGGCACGAGAGGCTTTCTCAAAGCATAATGCGCTGGGCTCATTATTATTTACACTTACGCCTGCGTTGAAAACTGAGCTGGGTGTTTGGTCCCTCAGGAGGTGCAGAATTTAAAAGTAAGGTTGACAAAGAGGCGGCAAGGGAGAAGTAAAGGGAGAAACCAGCTACTGTTGGCTGCTTTAATAACAGCATGCGCACATTCAAGTGCAAACCTTCTGGTATTAACACAGTCTCACCCAACCAGTCCACCCCTGCCCCGGCTCAAAGGCAACATCAAAAGAGTACTGTAGAGAAAATAACTCAGAGGACACAAGCATTATATCACGCACAGCTGAGATTGGATACAAAAGTGCAGCAACTTTTGGAGGAGGAATGCTTAGAGACACCTATCACCTAGATGGAAAGCAAAACAAAAGTGGGACAGCGATGGTCAGCAGTGAAGGTACCTACGAGACCCACAGCCCTAGCCTTAATCCGATATGTGCTGAAAATATAGAAACCGTAGAAAATTTAGAAAATGCAGAAAGCAGCAATGTTCTGGAAGACTGTTCAAAATCGACTGCCCCAGAGTCTTTCTCAACTCCTATGTGTTACAAACAGTACCCTCTCTTTTCTAAATCTCACACAGCTCCGGCAGCTAAGATAATTAGAGATCAGACACAAATCTCATCGTCACTACAGCCGGCCATGCGTATAGCTCAGCAATGTGCCCTGCTCACAGAAATTGGATATGTAATTGTTGGAAAACGAGGCAGTATCTGTGAGGCCTGCACAAATAACATGACTACATTTGTCCTTCACTGGGAACCAAACACCCCATTGTAGCGCCTGACTCTCAGAGGGTAGCGTTGCAGAGCAGTCTGAGGCTTTACTCAAGGGAGGTGGTGTGGGCTAGTAATCGCCATTTGCAGGTGCACAGAAATAACACTCAATAATTGATTGTCCAGTCTGTACTTTGCTTTATAAAAGTAAGAGTACATTTATTAAACACACACACTACTCAATACTATGCACCAATTTACAAATATACATAAGCTGTTGGAATTACTTTGTGACATTGCGTAACATCTCCACCCCTCCCAAAAGGGGGGTGGGGTCTAGTACCACCACTCCCATGTATGCCCATTATCTTGCCCCCTAATGCAGTGTGTTGAGCATAACCTGGAGCGAGGGCCCTGCGCACTGGCCCCATCCCAGTGGCGACCCACCCCATTACCTCAACACGCATTAAAAATAGGTTCACCTGCCCTAGTGACACATAACCCTGACTGAGCATCTTATATTGACCATACAGTATGCACCCCTACATATTCAGGGCTAACAGTCTGGGTTGTTCCTCACTTAAGCGCAGCAGCAAGAATACATGTTTACGCACACTTTAGAATGACAGTACTCCGCACATTTGTTGGACATTAAAATGCGTTGCAATTACAGCCCCTAAAGGCATCACAGATGAAATCACAGGATTATGCCTATACAGCCAGACACCCTATCAGGCGTGTCTGGCAACATAATCCCACTTGGTTTATGACCTCTCCTTACACATGTGACTTACAGTCCCTTTAAAAGAAGTACTCCTGGCAACTACACTTCTCTTGCAGTGCACCACCTCACTTTAAAAGGAATCACAGGTAAAAGCATGGGATTACGTAAATGCCGCCAGATCCCCTAGCAGGAAGATCCAGCAACATAACTCCATTAAGCTTCACATCACTTTAAACTAGCACTTCACTTTACACATGTGACTTTCAGTCCACCTAAAAAGGAATAATCAGGTTAAATGCATTTCTGGTGCAATTACACCTCTCCACCTCCAGGGGATGCAATTCTCCAGGCATCCCTAACTCAGCCTTTCACTCCTCAATGCACTTCTTCATCCACCTTCAGCTGTAGAACAAAAGTTCCAGCCTAGAAGGTGTTAAATGCTGACTGAGCCCTTGAGGGGTTATCCTTTTGAAGTCCCCATGAGACTTAGGGTGAGACTTTTCTTCGTGCTGGTGGAGACTGCGCTTCTTCAGCCGGGACCCCGCGCGGTGCTGGTGTTCTGCAATAGGGGGCCCCGGTCCCACCCGGGACCCCCGCATGTCCTCTTGTTGGAGGGCAGCTTGGGGAGCCCACCCCCGGCTGCCCCCGTCAGCTCCAGGCCCGGCCCGCACACTCGGGTGCGGCCGCGGGAGCCAACAGAGTCTTCTGGTCTGCCCGTGGGCAGACGCTTGGTACTCTGCTCCCTCTTCGGGGCCCGGGGATGGGCACCCGGGTCCCCGGACCTCTCCGTCACGGGGAGCGCGATGGCGCTCCCCAGCTGCATGGCTTCGGTGGGGGCCAGGGTGGGCTCCTGGCCCCCTCCGCGGGGGAAATCTTCACGGGGAGCGCGACGGCGCTCCCCGACTTGACTTCGGGGCCCGGGGATGGGGTCCCGGGTCCCCTTTTGCTACTCCTCGTGGGGGGCACGACGGCGCTCCCCCGCCTCCTGTCTTCGTAGGGGACGCGACGGCGCTCCCCCGCCCTGTCATTACTTTGCTCGGCGGGGGCCAGTGTGGGCTCCTGGCACCCCGTGTGGGGGACATCTTCACTCTGACTCTCAGAGGGTAGCGTTGCAGAGCAGTCTGAGGCTTTACTCAAGGGAGGTGGTGTGGGCTAGTAATCGCCATTTGCAGGTGCACAGAAATAACACTCAATAATTGATTGTCCAGTCTGTACTTTGCTTTATAAAAGTAAGAGTACATTTATTAAACACACACACTACTCAATACTATGCACCAATTTACAAATATACATAAGCTGTTGGAATTACTTTGTGACATTGCGTAACATCTCCACCCCTCCCAAAAGGGGGGTGGGGTCTAGTACCACCACTCCCATGTATGCCCATTATCTTGCCCCCTAATGCAGTGTGTTGAGCATAACCTGGAGCGAGGGCCCTGCGCACTGGCCCCATCCCAGTGGCGACCCACCCCATTACCTCAACACGCATTAAAAATAGGTTCACCTGCCCTAGTGACACATAACCCTGACTGAGCATCTTATATTGACCATACAGTATGCACCCCTACATATTCAGGGCTAACAGTCTGGGTTGTTCCTCACTTAAGCGCAGCAGCAAGAATACATGTTTACGCACACTTTAGAATGACAGTACTCCGCACATTTGTTGGACATTAAAATGCGTTGCAATTACAGCCCCTAAAGGCATCACAGATGAAATCACAGGATTATGCCTATACAGCCAGACACCCTATCAGGCGTGTCTGGCAACATAATCCCACTTGGCTTATGACCTCTCCTTACACATGTGACTTACAGTCCCTTTAAAAGAAGTACTCCTGGCAACTACACTTCTCTTGCAGTGCACCACCTCACTTTAAAAGGAATCACAGGTAAAAGCATGGGATTACGTAAATGCCGCCAGATCCCCTAGCAGGAAGATCCAGCAACATAACTCCATTAAGCTTCACATCACTTTAAACTAGCACTTCACTTTACACATGTGACTTTCAGTCCACCTAAAAAGGAATAATCAGGTTAAATGCATTTCTGGTGCAATTACACCTCTCCACCTCCAGGGGATGCCCTTCTCCAGGCATCCCTAACTCAGCCTTTCACTCCTCAATGCACTTCTTCATCCACCTTCAGCTGTAGAACAAAAGTTCCAGCCTAGAAGGTGTTAAATGCTGACTGAGCCCTTGAGGGGTTATCCTTTTGAAGTCCCCATGAGACTTAGGGTGAGACTTTTCTTCGTGCTGGTGGAGACTGCGCTTCTTCAGCAGCTCCCCCAACACCTTTGCACATGTAGGGTGGTGACCCCGTCCTCCTGGGGCCACCACAAGCGGAGAAAACGCTGTTTTTGCCCTTGCAGGCCGGTCCTGGCCTGCAAGGCATTGTGGGGGCTGCTGCATATTATAGTAGCGGCTCCCCCGCTGCTTTGGGGGGAGCCGCGATCGCGCTGCAGCTTCGCCGCATCTCTGGGCCTTCGGTGGGGGGCCCGGTCCCACCCGGACCCCCAGGTACGTTCCCCGGCTCGGGGAGGCCACCCCCGGCCGATCTGCCAGCTTTCCGGGGCCCGGTCCCACCCGGGCCCCTCTTTCTCTTTCTGGGGTCCCGGTCCCACCCGGGACCCCGCGCGGTGCTGGTGTTCTGCAATAGGGGGCCCCGGTCCCACCCGGGACCCCCGCATGTCCTCTTGTTGGAGGGCAGCTTGGGGAGCCCACCCCCGGCTGCCCCCGTCAGCTCCAGGCCCGGCCCGCACACTCGGGTGCGGCCGCGGGAGCCAGCAGAGTCTTCTGGTCTGCCCGCGGGCAGACGCTTGGTACTCTGCTCCCTCTTCGGGGCCCGGGGATGGGCACCCGGGTCCCCGGACCTCTCCGTCACGGGGAGCGCGATGGCGCTCCCCAGCTGCATGGCTTCGGTGGGGGCCAGGGTGGGCTCCTGGCCCCCTCCGCGGGGGAAATCTTCACGGGGAGCGCGACGGCGCTCCCCGACTTGACTTCGGGGCCCGGGGATGGGGTCCCGGGTCCCCTTTTGCTACTCCTCGTGGGGGGCACGACGGCGCTCCCCCGCCTCCTGTCTTCGTAGGGGACGCGACGGCGCTCCCCCGCCCTGTCATTACTTTGCTCGGCGGGGGCCAGTGTGGGCTCCTGGCACCCCGTGTGGGGGACATCTTCACGGGGAGCGCGACGGCGCTCCCCGGCTTTGCTTCGGGGCCCAGGGATGGGGTCCCGGGCCCCTCTTGGGTCACCTTCACGGGGAGCACGACGGCGCTCCCCGGCTTCCCTTCCTCCCAAGGGGTCAAAGGTCGCTCACCTTCCGGGGGCCATATCTCAGCCCCTGGGGGTCCGATCTGCCCCATTTTTGCGTCCTCTTGCTCCTGGTGGCCAGCCCCAGCCACGGGGAACACTCTCCTTCGCCCTCGGGGTCTCTGAGAGGGGGGATTCGGCAGGGAGCTGTCTTCACTGGCTCCCTGCGCCAGCCTTTCGCCTGTCTCTCCTCCTTGGCCTCTCTTCTCCCTGCGCCGAGGCCTCTGCTTCTGCGCACTGGTCCTGGGCTCTTCTTCTGGTGCTGGCAGGGCCCTGGGGACAGTCAGGGGGTTCCTCCTTCCAACTGCCCATTGCGCCAGGCTCCAGCACCTTCAGCCTCTGCAGACCACACCCCAGAGAGAGCTCTCTTCCTCTTCCAGTGGTTTTTAAAAGTTGAGTAGGGGGCTGGCAGGAAGTCTCTGTTTGTCCTATCAAACAGCGACACATCACTTCCCTGCCCCTGCTCCCTCCTCCTTGTCCAGCCTCTGGGTTTGTTCAAAATGGCGTCGTCCAGGGTCTCTGGCCACATGGTCTCTGAAACAAGACCCTTTCCCCAGTGCTGCCTTCACCTTGGTTCAGCTTGGTGCCTGGCACCCAGCGACAGCTGCTGATGGATTAGCCTGTAGCTCCACCTATCTTCTCTCCTTGGAGGGAAGATCTTCGCTCTGGGAAGAAAGGTCATTAATCTAACCTGCCAGGGCCAGACCCCAGCCAGGGACTTAGAGAAATATGACATGTCTGGATGACCCAAAAGCAGTACAAATATGACTTGGGACTCTGCAGAATACTCCTTTTCACATCCGCTACAGTGGACTTTAGTGCGTGTCTGGAATCTGTAGGCCTTATGGAAGTTAATCTAGCACACGGGCTCCACATACCCATAGGGGAATAATGAAGTGAAAAACACAGTAAAGCACACTGACTTTCCCTGGCATGTTCCTTCCTAGCGTGTAAGGCCTATTCCGTGTCACCACCCAATTCTGCATAAGTCCTGCCACACCATTCACTTTGTAGCTGCTCCTGGACTGCGCACGCCCAGAATCTTCCCTGCGCAGCCCCTACACGTGTGCACACGCATGTACCCAGGTGTCTGCATGTAACCAGCCCGGTGCCCCTTACTCCAGCTGCTGCGCAGCGGCCTAGTCAAGCTAGGGGGACACCAGTAAAATCCACATGCAGTCTCTTTCATCATGAGTTCACTGTGGATGAGTCCCAATTTATGAGGCTCTCCCACAGTAAAACCTCAACACCTAGGTGCTCAAAAAGCGAAAAATCCGGGCAGCCCATAGTGTCAGAACCACCTTCTAACAGTAATCGATACAAGCTCAGTGCCAGCTCCGTTAGGAGAGAAAGCTCATTTTCAGGAGATACAGGAACTGGAACTCAGGCAGACAGTAAAAAGCATGTTCGAATTCATTCTCGCTGAGATAAAGGAGTTACGTTTAACACCACAGTCTCAAGAAATTGCTTCCCTCCACACTAGACTGTCAAACATTGAGGAAACAATGGGCAAACTCCAGGAGCAGATGTCAGAAGCTGTGCAGCGGGTCTCCTGTTTAGAAGGTAAAATAGAGTCCTTCCAACAAGAGATTAAACAGATAAAGCAGAGCAAAGATGCTCTGGAATCCAAGCTTTAAGATTTGGAGACTTATAATAGGCGCTCAAATCTACGCCTAGTCAAGATTCCAGAATCACTTGAAGGACCCCAAGTACAAATCTGGGTAGAATCCTTTTTGAAAGAAGCCATTCCAGAACTGACAGGAGATTTAACGATTACAAGGGCACACAGGGTACCATCTCAGCATCTCAGCAATGCATAGTACCCTCGAACAATCTTGGTTAACTTTGCGGACTTTCGAGTGCGAGTGAAAATATTGACTAGTGCCATAGAAAAAAAATCCTTCACAACGCAAACAGTTTCTCAATATATGACTGCATTCTCTGCGAAAAGGAGAAGACATTTTGTGCATATGACCTACTCTTTCAGAACAAAGGGGGGACAAGCAACTGTTGAGCAGCAATCCAAGCTCAAAGCTCTCGCAAATGGCAACATTCATAAATTTGATGATGTGGGAAAAGCTCATGGCCTGCTGCAGGAGATGTCTAGTCCAGTGTAAAACTAATACGAGTTAGGCAAAAAAATAAAAAATTGACCTCTGTTGGGTATAGTGGCGCGTTACAGGGGTATTCGGTGGTGGGCATTTTTCTTCTTTTGAGCTGTACATGGGGGTTGGTGGTCAGAGACTGAAGGACAGAACGTCTCTTCAGTAACCAGGGGCGCACCACCACAGGTGCAAAGTCATGGCACCTAGGGCAATTTGTGGAATCTGGGAGAAGGTTTGGCCTATTCTCCCAAGGGGCACATGGGGGAGTGCCGGAGGGGTTGGCAGGGGTATGTTGGGGCACTGCGTGCTTAAATTGAGTAAAAAGGGTAGAGTTCATCCTATTGTATTGACAAAGTTAATCAGATTATTGAAAACAGTGGCTAGTGCTAAATGAAGTTAAACTTCAGGAGAGGCCGCTTCTTTTAAATATTCATTCAAAGGAAAAGTTGTTAATGCACTTTGCACTTTAACTTGCACAGGCACTTTAGGTAATTATCGCGTATCTGAATCGGCAGGGCTGATTTTCAGAAATGTGTGGACAGGGGTATTATTGAATGTAGGTGGTGATATTTTCAAGTTCGGGTTTTGGTTATAAGTATCAAATATGCATTTTAATCCACCTGCTCCCTACATAAAACGCAATATGCACTTTATACTCTGTGCAATATTGGATACGCACTTTACACTTTGCACTTTATCTTTTATAGGCACTTTACATTGTGTGATAATCTCACCCCCAAAAATATAGGGGGAAAAATACATATGATAAGATTGTTGTTGAAGGGTAAGCAGTCTTCTTGTTAAATGAACGTTAGGGACTGGGTGGGAGGTTTGTTTTAGGGAACGGCTAATGGGAAATAGAAATGAGATAGTCTTATACTTCAGCATAATCTATAGAGGCCATTCCATTATTGACGCACACTGCACATTAAAATATGAAGTTCGAATGGTATTGGGTGGCAGTAATCCCTGGTAAATAAATGCATAAAGATTCAATAAGTATCGTCTCCCTTAATCCAAATGGCCTCAATAATAATATAATCAAAGCTTGTGCTATTAGTGAATGGGTGCATGGCCATACCCCGGATATTGTGTTAATGCAGGAAGTCACACATAGCATATTCAGACATTGAGCAGGTGGTCCATATTTTTTATCAGCCAGTGCCGCCCACAGGGGGATTGCAATTGTTATTAATAAACTGTTCCCCTTGTAAATAACCTCATCCCAGACAGATAAAGAGGGGGACCTCTATTAGATCTATATCACGCGCTCATACATATTCCTGGAATGGTAATAATAGGGGGTGACTTTAACTTTTTGCCAAATCCGGAGATAGATTCATCCTCTATGACACGTAAAAAAGACAAGCCCATATGACCAGGGCAATGTCGGAATGTATACAAAAACTATATCTGATTGATATTTGGTGGGAAAGGTTTAAAAAAAAAGAAAGAATATTCATGATTTTCTGCTAAATATAGAACTGGCGCCCGATTGGATTACTTTCTCACAACTCGTAATTTAAGATTAAACAACTATACGCATATTCCAAATGGTTTTTCCGACCACGCTCTGATAAAAATGGAGATATCAGGGGTTGGCAAACATAAACTGTATTCAAGATTGGCTTTTAATAAAGTTAATCTCCAGGATGAAGATTGGTGTGGTGAGGTCCATAGTGAAATAAGATGTTTCTTTCAAGTAAATAAAGCCACAGCTAGGGCAGAGAGCGTCGAGTTGGCTATATAACCTCTAAAGATATTGCAATAAAACACTCTCAAAAGATACAGAGGGCACAATGAGAATTAGTGGTCCACCAGGCAAATGAACAGTATATAAAAGTAGGAAGGTTAAAGATAAATTGGCTCTTACATGCACGTAAAAGGATGCAAGAGTATTATTATAACAGAGGCCATTTGGCTAGCTCTGCATACCTCCAAAAAGTATATGAATTTTCTGGGAAATGTTTAGCTTGGCAAATAAAAGAGCGACAAGAATCCAATAGGATAACATCTTTGGTGGACAAAGATACAAAAATACGCATTACAGAAGATACACAAATGAATGAATGTTTTTTTAATCATTATGAAATTATTTATTCCACGATACAGGAGGTTAACGTTCCAGTAAGCTTCCAGTTCCCAAACTACAGGTTAATCATGCAAGGGATTTGCTGACTGATATTACACTTAAAGAAATAAAAGACGTAGTGCAATCCTTCGTTAACTGAAAAGCAAGTGGGAAAAATGGACTGCCAGCTGAATTTTATAAACAATTCTCTGCAGTGTTAAATCTGAAATTGGTAACATTGGCCAATTACAAGGGGGCGATGTACCACCCTCTTTTAAAACGGTGGTGGTTAGCTTCTTAAAGAAGAATAAAAATAAGGAAGATGTTAACTCATATAGACCAATAAGTCTCCTGAATACTGACTATAAGATCACAGCTAAATTATTAGCAAAAGAATGAGTAAGTGTATAGGGTCAGTTATACATTCAGATCAGTGCGAATTTGTGGTAAGGAGGCAGCTATCTTTTAGCACTACTTTTCTTGTCAAGGCCTTAGATTATTTTAGCCATAATAAAATACCGTTCCAGATCATGTTGTTAGATGCCGAGAAGGCTTTTGATTTGGTCTGCTGGGAAAGTCTCTTTTGTATTTTGGCTGAATTTGGATTACCTGCCTGATTCATCAGCATGATCTCTGACTTGTTATAAAGGGGCTTCGGCACAAATAATCATCAACTCAAACAACATTGGCAGTTGCAGGGTTCATAGGGGAACAAGGCAGGGCTGTCCTCTATTGGCTATACTCTATGCTCTTTTTATAGAGCCATTACCAATTGTTGTTTGTTGGACTAGTAATCTAACCTCTCCACTTCCCGAAATGACAAATATAAAGGGGCATGGGGCATATTAACAACGGCCAGCGATAATTATCGCTGGCCGTGCTTAGCGTGAGGAATCCTATCGCCGGCTATCGCTGGAAATTATCGCCATGCTAGCGCTGTATTAACAACTCTTAGCGCAAAGGCGATAATTTTCCAGTGATAGCGATGTTTTCCATGGAACATCGCTGGTTTTCCAGCGATGTCCCATGGAAAACGGCGATATACTTGGCGATAGGGCCTGTGGTCTTAGCCACACAATCCACCCCCATGTTAGGTATGCCTTAGTCAGGAATTTAGCAGATGTTAAATTCCTGCGTTAAGGCATACTTAACGCAATTTAAAATATCGCTAACCCACGTTGCTAATATGGCGATACCTGGGTTAGCGATATTTCCCCTGTTGTATTCACAGGCACGCCCCCTTTGCATCTCATTAGCGATGCGATGGGAGGCGTGCAGAAAACGTGTCCTTGTTAATTCGGTGATGACATTATCGCCGCTTTTCGTCCGAAAACGGACGCTAAAGCGGCGATAATTCATTAACGCCGCCTTGTTAATATGCCCCCATATTAGCAAGACTGGCGATAAAATTATCGCCGTTTTAGCGGCAGGAAACTGCAGCTAAAACGGCGATAATTGGCTTGCTAATATGCGTTATAGAATTCCAATAGAAGCCCAGGTTAGATGTCCTGCACATCTAACCTGGGCTTCTATTGGAATTCTATAACGCTTATTAGCAAGCCAATTATCGCCGTTTTAGCGGCAGTTTCCTGCCGCTAAAACGGCGATAATTTTATCACCAGTCTTGCTAATATGCCCCACAGTTATATGCGGACGATATAGCCCTGTTTCTTAAACTCGATTTAGAGGGCCAAAAAAATATATTTAAAATTTTTCAGGAGTATCAACTGTTGAGAGGATATAAGATAAATAAATCCAAAACAGAGATATTGTTGTGCAATACTGTGCTAGACACCCTATTCCCTGAACTCCATCCCGCAGTTAATACTAGACCTAAGAGATATTAAGGAATACACATCTCAGAAGATATTAATTTGTATATTTTACATTTTGTTCCCTTGCTGAGTAAAATAAAAAGCTTGCTTCTAAAATGGAATAACTTACCGCTGTCAATAATAGGCCGAGCTGCATTGATTCATATGTCAATCTTACCTTTATGTCATTTTTGATTCTCGGCTATTCCAAATGCAGTTCAGATTAAATTTTTAGGGAAGTACAGGTTATGTATACAACTTTTTTATGGGCAAATAAAGTACCTAGATTAGCTGTAGATACAATTTATAGGCCATTGAATGAAGGCAGTTTGGCTCTTCCTGATGTGAAAGAATATTATTTTGCAAATTTTGCACATACCACAGATAGATCAGATAAAACCTTAAATGATAATTGATAAGATATTTTTTTTAGATTTAATTTATCAAGAATACAATATTACTGACTTTATGCGATTAACAAAACCCTCCAAAAAAGTCAGATATAAGACACTACAATGGAATTTAAAATGCAGACAGCAGTTTTTTAGCCATTATGAAATCCCAATTCTTAATGCGGCAACCCTTTTATCTGATTTTTGTATTGGGGAAGTTCCCCTGGTAGATAAAATACTGCATCCAGGTGGCTCAGCAATGGGTATATAAGGATACTGGATTTCTTGGATCAGAGTTGGAAGAAGTGGAGTGACATGGAACATAATATCCAACACTATAAAGCATCACTACAATGGTGCTTCATTAGAATAAGGTATCTTCTACTGGATCTAAACCCCACACAGATTATGGCAACAGCAGAACTGGTTGAAGATATGGTAGAATCCAATACCCATAGGTCACTTAGCTGCTGGGTCTCCCTCTTGCGCTAATATGGGGTGTCTAAGCTCTATGTGAAAGCGTCTGCAAAATGGCAATCCAAAGAAAACCTTCAGATATCCATGCCAGCTTGGGATAAGATTAATGAGTTAACTTTTTTATTGTTAAAGGAGGCTTATCAGCGAATCATCCAATTTTACACAAAGTGTCTACTATATAGAACCCCTGTCCTCCTCCATAAGATTATTTATCAGATTCCATCAAATTGCTTTAGTTGCGATGCAGAAGAAGGGGGCAGCTGGACACATATTGTATGGACTTGTTCAAAGCTAGGCAAGTTCTGGGATGAGATTAGCCAGTTTTGCAGTCGCACACTGCAATTGCAACAACCATTAGATAGTCTGACAGCCGTTTTTGGACATTCACCTAACCTAAAAGCTGATTTGTTGCTTAAAAAAGCAATTGTATATTGTGACTTAAAAGCTAGATCTATAATTCTCCAAAAATGGCGGTCTGCGTAAATTCCTACATTTCAACATTTTATGTTAAAAATAAATAGGATTAAGGAGATTGAAAAAAGATATGCATTAAGATCTGGGTCACATAGGAAATTACTTAAATTGTGGCAAACATTTAGCTAAGATGGGGTTTTAGGATGTATTGCATGGATACATTTGGAGTATCTGAAGGTTTTAAATGTAACTTGGTAATTGATTATTTATATTTATTTATTTTATTAATATAAATAATCAATTACCAAGTTACATTTAAAACCTTCAGATACTCCAAATATATCCATGCAATACATCCTAAAACCCCATCTTAGCTAAATGTTTGCCACAATTTAAGTAATTTCCAATGTGACCCAGATCTTAATGCATTTCTTTTTTCAATCTCCTTAATCCTATTTATTTTTATTATGTGTTCATTTTGCTGGTATGTTTTGAAAGGTGATGGCGCAATGAAAATTGTGGGAATTTTTTTTTTAACTTTGTTCGTGATACCTCAATGAATTTTGTATTTTGTACATGGATGAACTTTTCCAAATAAAAAAGTCAAAAAAAGAAAAGATTTAGTTATTTGTTGAAATGCTGTTGCAAGAAGTAAATCTACTATGATAATTCTATCACTATAAAGAGACCAATCTTCTGAAAGGCTACCTAAAAATAAGTTCCTACAATTAAAAGGAATACATGTATTAAAATATTATTTATCTGTTTCCAGACCTTCAGCCAGAATTGAAATGTAGAGGCACATTCAAAAAGCATATGTTTAAGGTCAGAGGGAGATGTATTACAGGACCAACAAGAAGGACAAGAAGTGTGACACATCCAATGTAAGGTGGAAGGTGTAAGCATCAGTCAATTATAAATGAAAAAAGAGTTTGAAAAATATTAGCTGCTCTTGAAGATTTTTGTATTTTAAGCAACATTTTATTCCATAAAGGAATAGAGAAAGAAATACCTAAGCCCTGTTCCCACTGCAATTTCACATCTGTCTTCTCTCTGATTTCTGGATAAGTCATATTTTATGATAGATTTGTGATGCAGAAGGGAAGGAAAGCAAGGAAAGCAAGGAAGAAGCAATATGAGTAAAGGGGATGATGGGGAGGGGTCATCTGATAAATTAACATTTCTAGGGGCTGGCTTAGTATGTGGTGCACACTTATTTAAGTGAAGCACCTTGCACTAATCCAGACAACCCTGATGGTGATTTTAGTGGTCTTAGACAACCATAGAAATCTCTCTAAGTGGTAGCTGTGGAGAGCAGCCTTCAGGCTTATCCAGAAGGGGTGCTTGTTCTACCAGATCTATTCAAGTAGTGTAGATAGATTAAATGGAAAAAAAACACACAGTGTCTATATAAAAATATGTCTATTTATTACACAGCACTCACTAACACATTGGTATATTTCCAACCTGGAGACATTAACACAAATACACAACAATACTTGCAAATAGGTAAGTAAGCACAATACATAGTGGTCTCCTGGGGAGACCAAACCACATACTAAAAAAGTGGAATGCGAACTGCGACCAAAGTCAGGGGTTGGACCAGGAGACTCAGAAGAGCTGAGGACACAAGGAACCATCCAAGGTAAGTACCCAGGAGCCCTACGGAGGCTGTGTGCAGAGTAGCAACACAGCAGTGTACTCAATAGAAGGCAACAGGAAAGTCGTAGTTGCAGTTTTGAAGAAGAATGACCCTTCTAAGTGGACCCTGAAAAAACCCCATGGAGTCACCCCACCCGTGGATACCCCAGGAACCAGGATACCTACACCAGGAAAGCCTGGTGCATAGGTGCGAAGTGACTTCGGAAACTGCCGTAGACCACAATGGAGGACTTCAGAAAAGATGCCGCAGGCGAAGACTGTGCAAGAGTCCGGTGGAATCCAAGGGTGGATTCTTGAAGTGAAGTACCTGAAAACAGAGAGGACACAGTCTATGCCACTCGGAGGTGACCAGGAGGCACAGAAGAGCAATGCCCAACAATGTCCGAAGGTGCAGGGGTGATGACGGTGACCATGTCGCTGCAGCTGTGAGGACCAGGCGATGCTGAGGAAGACGAGGACCCGTCATGAGCTGTACCTCTGTGGAAGTCGAGAACCAGGGGGACAGTGTCCGGCGGGAGCACCAACAAGCCTTGGCAGCTGCAACAGGCTTGGAAATCAAAGAAGGAACAATGTTGGGACCCGTAAGGTCCACGGGACTCACCACAAACAGGAGAGTCGGAGCAGGCCCCAAACAAGCAGTTGAGCCCACTGAAGCAGGAGAAGACCCTCGAGAGGACCCACTGGTCAAAGGCACAGGAGTCGCAGGAGGACCTTGAGCAGCTCATTAAAGATGAAGGCCCGCGGTGCAGAGGATGCGGTGAGGACCATGATCTTGGGCGGTGTACAGGGGTTCGGCCCTAGTGGTTCAGATGAGGGATAATAGCCACTGTCGCGTGGTTGCTAGCAGTGGCGGCTCGCAGAGGGAGTGCTGCGGGGCAGTGGGGCGAGGCGGGGGAGGGCTAGGGAGGGGGGGAAGTGGAGTCGGACATACGACGGCCAGGAGTAAAGTAAGTAAATAAATAAATAAAACTATTTACCTTGCGCTCGCTGCATCGCTAACTCGGCAATGCAGCGAGCGCAAGGTAAATAGTTTTATTTATTTATTTACTTACTTTACTCCGGGCCGCCGTATATCTGACTCGACTACCCCCCACCCTGCCCCGTACCCCCTCCCCATACCCCCGCCCACCGCCCCGCAGCACTCCCTCTGCGAGCCGCCACTGGTTGCTAGAGTCATTGTCGACATCTTTAAGTAAGCATGAGCCCAGTAGCCATGATGCTGCTTTTGTGCACAACACTGCATGTCTTTATTTTTGCATGACTTTGTTTATGCCTTTCACATGAGAACTCTCTGCTGTGCTTGTTCTTTGCTTGTTCCTCGAGTTTAGTCTGAACTTTGTGAGCAAGGTCGATAAACACTGACTCTTGTTATCCTGTTCTGGTCAGGCCCTAGCACTTAGACATAACACACCAATGCAGCTGTTTCTGCTGGAGGACCGTACTTTGATATTATGAGGAGGCATGTTTAGGTAAGACACACTTGGAGAGGGACCTTTCCAGGGAGAAGAGCAAACTGCACCTTTGGTGTAGAAATACGATCTATGGCCTGAGGTATGGGGTCTGCTGACAAAGCCCAGAGATCTTCTATTATATAATAATATTTCTGCTTACCAAAGGGAGGGTGGTTAGGTCTTAAAGGTCCATATGTATCATTCCAAATTGCTATCGCAATTGGGCTTAGTGGTATGTAGTAATGAAAAACTGCCTCGCAAAATAAGGAATCGCAAAATTTGCGATTCCCTATTTTGCGATTGTATTTAAGGAATCGCAAAGTGCGATTCCTTAAATGCAATGTATGAAGCACAAGTTGGTGGTAATTTGCGATTTCTTTGAAAAATGCACTTTTTGCATTTTTCAAAGTGCAATGTGGCGCACATACATGCCCTTAGGGCATGTATGCGCACCACATGTGCACCCATGCTTATTTCAGGGGTGCAACAGGGTGTCCTTTTGACACCCTTGCAACCTTGAAATTGCATTCTCAATTTGCGATTCTCTAATTGCTAATCGCAAATTGAGAATGTCTTCCCATTCATTCCTATGGGCCTCTAGGCCCATAGGAATGAATGGGGAGGGTTTCCTTAATTGCGAATCACACTTTGCGATTCGCAAATAAGGAATATGTAGGATTCGCAAAAGTTTTTGCTAATCCTACATACATCGCGTTTTGAGATTCTCTAATAGCGATTCGAAAAAAATCGCTATTTGAGAATCGCAAATCCACATTTTGATACATATGGCCCATAGTCCTTTATCCACTGTCTTTATAAAATGGCATCTCCCTTTATGATATATGGCCTTGCTGCAATGCTAACTGTATTGATATTATGCATTTTGCTGCTGGTGGTGGCTCGTATACTGCATTTTAGAGCACGTTAGTTAAAATAAATATTTTAAACTATCTTTGTGTCTCTGTCAGATCTTATTGTGGACAAGTACGAGAGTGTGAGCGAAAATGTGTGTCTTGTTACCTCCATTCCTGAGAGATCCGGGAGTGTTTTGTTCTGGGGTGTCTAATCATTGGTTTCTCAGTTTGTAAGTAAGAGAGCGAGTGAGACACTATAGCTAGTCGGTCCTGGGCTCGTGGGAACTAAGGCGGCAGGAAGTCATAGCCCCTATTCACCGAGGTCCCATAATCCTGTGCATAGTTCTGTGTATGTGCAGAATCCCTGCAACATGGTGCCATCAACGTTTGGTCTGGTACTTATTCGCGAGACCCCTGAGTAGCGCTTGTGCTTCTCCACAAACCCCTCTCACCTATTAACGGAGACGTCCATGGTGCGAGGGAATAACCTCCTATATTAGAGATGGTAGGTTTTTCAAGCTTGGGTTTTAAAAAGGTTTTGTTTTTTGTCTTTGATACCCAGTGTTGCACTACCGTTTTCCTTCATTTCCTCTCTGATAGATAATGGCTATTGCGGTTGCTGCTCATAATCGAGCAGCGCTGATTGCTCATTTGACTCAACATGGAGTTCTGGCTACGGGGGCAGATATTATCTTTGTGGTTGAAGCAAACGCTGCTTTTCACTTTGAGGTGTTTTATTCTTGGGTTAAATTCACGGCGGTGGATGGGAAGGATAGTTTCTTTCATGAATATGAACATGCCGCGGTTCCCTGGGATTATAGACCCTATTGATCACTTGAAGTTCCGTTGTCGGCTTGGGAGCACACCAACTGGTTTAATGGCGCCCTACCTCACCCTGTTACAATGGTCCGTTTAGGCCCTTTATCGGTCGATGGAGCCACATGGCCCATTTTAGCGGGTTTTACACCACACCCAAATTATCGTGGTGTTACCCACGCAGAGCTGCATCAATTGCATGAATCATTGGTGCATATTCACAGAAGCGTGATACAATATGTGTCTCGCATGGTCCAGACGGCTCCGGCTGAGGCCCCTCCTCAGCAACCAGGACATGGAGGAATGGTAATTAGCCCAATCATGATTAATTCAGTGATGGGAAAGCGTCCTCAAAATAGAGACGAATTGCCGTTCTGGTTAGCTGAGCGATTTGAGCAACTCGAAGCTGTATTTCCCAATACTTCTCCTTTGGCTAAGCATAGACTCCTTACAATGAGTTTACCTAAAGGTCTGATTCCCAATTTGGCTGATTGCACCACCTGGGGGAAGGTGTTTGCGGCGCTGTATTCTCTCTGCTTTGGCACCCCCTCCATGACAGTGCTTCCAACAGTTCTTAAAAATGTTCAGGAGGAGCACGGGGCGGAGGCCGCCCTGGAGTTGGGTATGAGACTGGTTGGGGTATTCCCTGTAGTCTCTGATATGATTTTAGCCAATATAAAAGGAGAAGCGGTTAGCTTGCAGGTGAGTCAGAGCCTTGAGGCAGTAGCAGACGTTGACAAATAACGCAAATTGCCTAAGATTATCGCTAAGGTGTATAAAGCATTAGGGCGTAAAAATTTGGGGAATAAACCTTTTACTCAACCGCAGAATAAACCCCCTCCTGAAAAGGAGGGGCGTCCATTCTTTACTAAAAAGAATTGGAACAAGAATAAACAACAACAGCCACAGCAGAAGCAGGGTTCGCATGCTAGTTCACTGACACCTGACGCTTCTGAGCGAAGGTATGATTTGCGTGACCGCTCTAAGATTAAGTCACCAGAGAGGTTTCAAGTTCCTGATCCTCCCTCTCCTCGTTCCTTACAGGACTCATCAGATCAACAGTCCGGTGGAGGGGAGTGTCAAGATCGTAGAAAAGGCGAGACCACGCAACAACGTTGTGATCCGCCACGCCAGTTTGACGTAAAGGCCAAACCAGAGGGACAACTGCCATATTGTGCCCTGTTTCAAAAGAAAAAAGTTGCCGCTTTAACGGCGAAGTATGCCTCAGAAGGTGAGAACACTGCCCCTCAATTGGAGATGGGCGGTGACCCTCCTCGACAGCGCCGTGGAAGTTACCATAGCACGGGAGGTTCTTCGTCCTTGTCTGGAGGCGGGAGCAACTGACAGATACATTACAGTGGAGACAGCTGATACACTAGTTCCACCCCCTGATAGACTTTATGAGATAGTCCCAAATTGAAGGTGATATAGAACGTACTATTAAGGGCATCTTTTGGGATAACCTTACTTCGTCATACAACATTTTGTTGGCGGAGGCAGATTGGCCTCCCCCTTTTGTTTTAGCTTCTTTTCGATGTGAAGACGTGATGCGTCCAAGTTTTTCGCGTTACGTCCCGGAAGAGACTAAGCAGGCTTACGCTTCGGAATGGGCATTAGCCCTAGCGCCGGCTGTGTATCGCAATCAGGTGGGCTGGGATAGAGATTCACCAGCACATGAGATACCTTTGCGGTCAATGCCACAGCCTCAGGCACAATATCCGATCAAACGGGAGGCGAAAACATCCGTTAGTGACATTTTAGCCCAGTTGGAATATCAGGGTGTAATCGAGCCCTGTGTTTCATCCATGAATAATCCTCTTTTTCCGATATCGAAACCGGACGGTTCATATCGCACTGTTTTGGATTATAGAAATTTGAACAGTCATGTTTGTACGTTTGCCGTACAGAACACCCACAGCTCTGCGTTAATAAATAATATTGTCCGAAAAAGTATAAGACAACTTTCGACATTTCCAATGGATTTTACAGTCACAATTTGGCTCCTGAGAGCCGTGACTGGACCGCATTTACTGCGTTCGGCAATCAGAAAAGATTTACAAGATTTCCCATGGGCTATACGATAAGCCCTGGTGCGTTTGCTGCACCTGTTGTGTCTCTTTTACACAACATAGATCCTGATGCTTTCTCTTACGTCTAAAACATTTATTTGGCTGATGACGAAATGAAACCGCATCTGGTGCATATTGACCGCATCATTTTGTCCTTTGCAGACTTACAAATGCAATTTTGCTAAGTCGCACATTTGGCAGTTCTCTTTTTGGGTTATGAACTCAACAATGAAGGGAGCGGGTTAGCCCCCCACTTTCTGGAAAAATGTGCTCAATTGCAGCCTCCTTTTACTCTTAAGAAGTTATAATCTTTGCTGGGTTTTTTAAATTTCGGGAGGACATACATTCCTGAATATGCTCAGCGTCGCAAACCGCTATATGCGTTGATTCAACCCTCTTTTTCGCCTTCCAGCTGGCTTCCGGAACATACAGATATTCTTCAGTCCTTGCAGTCTGATCTGCTTGATACTAAATCCTTGTTGACTCGTGACAACACAACTAACTTAGTCATACGGATTGTACCTGGTACAGTGGGTTTCACTTACCTGACATTCAATTAGGAAGATACCCTCTCCATTGCCTACAAATCGCATTTGTACACTTCAGCAGAGATGCGCTTTTCACCAGTTGAGAAAATTCTCACAGCAGTCCAGATGGCGATCCTGAAGGAGCGCTCTTTGGCTCAGGGAAAACGCATTCTTATGGTATCGCCTGTGCCTACTCTAGAAGCGGTCACAAGGGTGAGCGAACCGAATTCTAAAGCATTACACCCGCAATGGATTCAGTGGGCAAGTTCTTTGACATCAGCTGAGGTCACTTTTATCTTTGACCCATCCTTACAGACGCAGGAGTTTTTACAGTACGAGCAAGTTCATCCTGCGCCACAGTATTTGCTTCCTCTTGACCAATACACATATTTAGTCCATACCAACTGATCTGTGCAGCCAACCATTGGTTCCAAACATGCTTACTCGGCCACCTGTGTTATTGTGGTAGACTCTATGGTTGATGGTGTGTTTAAGTCTTCCTTAGTCCACACACAGTCCCTTGGTGACTGCACGGCTCAGTTGGCTGAGCTGCGGGCTTTAGTACTGGCTCTCGAATTCGCTGATCCAGATGTACCTACACTTATAGTGTGCAATTCTTTCTATTGTGTACAATCCTTTAATGACAATCTATTCTTTTGGTCTCAAAACGATTATAGCGACTTTAAAGGTAGCGCAATCAAGCATAAAACGCTTTGGGTTCGAGTGGCAGCTCTTAAGGAAAGCTTGCCGCTCACACATGTCATACATACTCTTGGCTATCAGCGTGTGGGAGCACATGCTGTTGATAATTCTTTGGCTGATGAGGCAGCCAAATCTGCAGTGGCCACGTGTTTGGTAGCAGCAGTTACAAGGTCCATGACTAAAACTGATAATGAAATTCTGGCAGCTATAGCTGCTACAAGGGATGGGACGGCATTCCCACAAGGTTTCCCGTCTAAGTATTCTTATCATTTATCACGAGAATAAGTTTCCTTCGCATCCATTCCGTCTGTGATCGGCTGATTCCCAACGAGGACCGCAGGCTTCCTTTGATTGTTGCCGTGCACGAAGGCATGGCATCTGCACATGCTGGAGTTTCCGCAACAGTGTATCTTTTGCAGCAGCTTTATTGGTGGTGTGGTCTGTATAGACAGACACATAATTATGTACTTTCTTGTGACATTTGTCAACAGATTAAACCATCTACGGTTGCACGTCCACCTCACACGCAGCTATACATCTCGAATCAACCATTTGGATGTATTTATCTTGATCACTGCGGTCCTTTGACATCCGACACTGCCTATAAACATATTCTGGTTGCAGTGGAATCGTGCACTAGTTTCCTTTGGGTTTAGCCGCAACGCAGTGCTGACGCTCAAAATGTCATTAAAGATTTGCGTGTCTTTATCGGAACATTTGCTTGTGGTACCTTCCATTCTGACCAAGGTCCTGCGTTCGCCTCTAAGGCTTACAAGGATGCGATGAGGTCACTGGGGGTGCTATTGCAATTTTCTTTTCCATACAGGCCTGAGGGAAATTCTATAGTGGAGCGAATGAACCATGACATAAAGCCATCTTTGACAGCTAGGGTCTTAGGTACTGGCAGGGATTGGCTGACTCATTTATATGGGGTTCAACATGCACTTAGTAATCTCCCGAGAAGATCTCCAGGTGGGCGGACCCCATATGAAATGCTCTTTGGCATCAAAGTGTTTGTGCCAGACCTTGATGGTCTAGACGTTGTGGCGGCTGCAGCAACATTTGACGTAGATAACCATTGTGCTATACTACAGGATCTACAAAAGACTCGAGACGCTCTTGCTAAAGCTGAGTTGCACTCGTCCGAAGACACAGCGGTGCTGATCCCAGTCACAGGGTGGCTTCCTAAAGTTGGAGATCTGGTCTAGGAGAAGAGAGAGAACAAAAAATAATTTGGTCCCTCTTACCGTGCGCCAGCCCTTGTTCTTGGATTAAAGGGCACTCGAACTGTGATTTTGCCTCCACTACCTGGACGCAAAGAAAATCGCTACATTTCCATTGAACATGTCAAATTGTACCATTTGGCCGATACTGAATAGTATGCCTAAACCCGTCCAGCGGATAGATGTTCCACTTCCTGTGAGATCTTCACCGATGACTAATGTACCCCTGGAGAGTGAAGTGGAAACCTCAATTGATGTGCTGCCTGTTTTGTCATCAGCATCAACGACTACACCGCAAAGTCAAGTCTCGCCGCCTATGGAGCTTACGGTGGACATTCCCACATGTGCGCTCCAATCATCTTTTAATGCTGATCGAACACCTTTGTATCAACTAGGAACTGTTGGTCATTACATGGATAGAGACAACTTTTCTTTGCCTTCATCGTCATCTTCTTCAAATTCTACTATGGAGGAACCACCCAGTCGATTTTTCATTTTCTTTTCCTGGTTTTGCAGAACTTACCTGGTTCCTCCTTGGACCTACATTTGGTTGGTACCTATAATGGTATTTCTCTTCATGTGGATTGGATTTGTGAGTCTTTTTCCTTTTGATTAATGGTAATTACTTACCTCTGATCTACATTTGGTTGATGGTGTTTTGGCCCCACTCACCTCATCACATATTATGAAAAGAGGTCAGTCCCATGTAAACATTTCTGCTGTGCCAGTGGTAGATGGCAATGTTTGGGATAAAGTTCAACACGAAATCTACGGCCCGATGGAAACTATTCGGATGCCGTACATATTGCGGGTCTCATTAGGTGATGTCATCACACCTGGACTGCATTCCGACGATTGGAATATTAATGCCATACATTTGTTATTTTCAGATTTAAAGTATTACACTGCTTTTGAAAGAGGATTTGTATTTGAATTCTGCCAATTATGCTGATTTATTCTGTTTACAACATTATTGTCATCATGTTTTACATAAGTCAAACACTGTCCGTAATCCGGTTGATTATACGCAATGGGAACATTATCCTGCCCCATATCAGGATAGTTCTCAAATACAGAAAAATAAGTTTGTCTGCTTTTCTGGCTATAATCTATCCGACCCGAGATCTTATTATTATAAATTGAATGCACAAACACACACGAAATTCATGCTCACCCATACTAAATTGATATATTCTTCGACTTTCGTAACCGATTTATCCTTGAAGGTTATGATTATTGGAAAGACACGCTTGATTTGAAATCAATATGGGGTACCAAGAATTGGCAGGTACAGGGAACTGAATAATTGCATTGTGCGTGTTTGATACCGTCACAGCTGTTGTTCCTGAATCAGACTGTGCAGCAAACTACATGTTTTGGTTTGGCTACTGCGAAAAATTTAAATTCTCCTTCATTCCCGTCATTAGCGGCTTATCGCGACTGGCAGCAATATACAAATTATTCTCTGGAGGACTTTCACAGTATAGTCCGCAATGGTACCTTTAATTTGTCCACTTTTACTCCTTTGGGACGATTAGTATGGCTTCTCAGTACTAATGCTTGCCAGTTGCGTTTTTCAAATCATATGGGGGTTTATGCTAAGTAGATCGAACCCTTGCTTCCCACAAACACATACAGTTACTACACATTCTGTGGGTAAAGTGTGTCAACAGTGGTTGGGACAGTCATTATCATCTCTGAAACAACATCTCTCACGTTTAAATGAAGACATTGATCTGGCAGATTTCCTCTTAGGTCCCAGGTCTCCTCGTCCGAAACGTTTTGCTTATGCAGCATATAATGAAATCTGGAAGCTGTCCCAAATGGAAGCAGCTTTCAGGTTGCGTCAAGTAGATCAAGACAATTTGTGTAAGGTTTTGGATGTGGTAGATAACAGCATTAATACACTGTCTTCTTGTATTTACACTTTGGACAATATTGTTTCATCTGTTATTGACATTGTGCAGAATGATGTGTCTGTTTTATATCATGGTCAAAATCAGTTGCGCTCTGTAATGCAATTTGGCTGGACTTTACAAACATTGAAAAATGGGAAACTGCCTTGGGATTATTTGAACACAACTGCCCTGTTTTTGCCTTTTAAGTTGACTGATAAACAAAAACTAATGTCTATGAAAGATTCCACATACACCGTGTTACATATTGAGAAGCTAGAACAACTACCATTTTTGAAAGCAGAGACCGATTAATCGGTGTGGTTAATACATGGGGTCATTTCTTTGCCCATTTCCCTCTTTCAATTTACTGCATGTATGAAACATTATCCTATAGGAAGATTTGAACCCCTGGGTAGTACCTTTCTACACGAAATGTGGTCTTTACCGTTTACGTTTCGCTGTCTACGTGAAGATAAAGAGGTTTTCCTAACAGGGGAGGACTGTGATTCTACAATAGGACACGCGTTAGTCTGTACACAAGTTCAGCTTCATGGCGCTTGCAACGTATCAGCGTCCAATTTGGCGTGTTTTCTAAAAGGAACACCAGTTCCGTCAATAATTCCCACGCTGTTTTCTTACGGTAGTTATCTTATCCTAAATAACCGCAACTGCTGCGGGTTACGGGTAGGGATTCCGTATATAGTAATGGTTTCCGAAAGAGTTACTTGTTGCAGCAATGTTCTTTTTCCTCCCCCGCATGGGATTGGAGATAGCTCGCTATGGCCTTCCATTCCTACTTTGAAAACAGACTTCAATAAACTAAGCAGGCTCAAAGCGCTATTGTTTCAACAAGAAGTCGCTCTCAATGCGGCTCGAGAGACCTTCGAATTGCAGGTGGCTAGAACATCTTGTGAGGTTCAGTCACTGCTGAATACAAATCTCCCACTACATTTTGGGGAACTGATTCACCAAATTCTTTAATGCGTCTGATACCGAAGGCTTTGCTAATTTTTTTTAACATGTGGGCTCCGGCCTTGTTTCATCTTTTCAGA
This sequence comes from Calotriton arnoldi, assembly GCA_963921515.1. Taxonomy (NCBI): domain Eukaryota; kingdom Metazoa; phylum Chordata; class Amphibia; order Caudata; family Salamandridae; genus Calotriton; species Calotriton arnoldi. The sequence continues at coordinate 1,898,711 of CAWUFW010002773.1, forward strand.
TGATTTTTGGTGTAATACCGGCCTTTATACATTCTATTTTTTCCAGCGCATTCAGTGGTTTTCCACTAATTCTCTTGCTGGCGTGTGGAGTGCTGGTACTTCTGCTCCTGTTACGAAATGGATGCCCATCCTGTGGTTCTGCACAGACCAGGAGCATGGCGACTATACCGTGAACGGATGCACCAACTTTTTGGATGCTTGTCACTGGCAACGCTGAGTGTAAGCTATGGGCTTACCTTTCGCTTCGCTTACTTCACTTGCCAACGATGCCCCTTCTATTGGGCCTTGGATATCTGCCTCTCCACAACGTCAGGCACTGACCCGGATTATGATCTGTTGGTGGGTCCCTTGCTGGGCTGTTCTGGTGATGCCCATATGATGTGTGCGGCTGCACTTGGAGTGTTGGCACGTTGGAATACCTAAGAGGCTGCCCAGCGCCTCTTACAGGAGAGTTTCATTGAATATCACGCAAGCTGCCCGGTTCTGCTGGTAGATGCACTGGAATACGAGGAACATGAATGTTCATTCTCTCTGCTGAATTGGATGGCATCTCTTTTTTCTCAACGATAAGGATGCCCTTTTGGAGAACATTGCATTCCATGGTGCGCGCAATCTTTTGGATTTTTCTGACTAAGACTACATCTATATAAAACTTTATTATTTATTTATTTATTTATTTTTTGCATTTCTTAGAATTTCTCCTTTTTGATTAACTTTTTTGGATGAACCATAAGGCACTTTGGTTCTGCTTAGCATTGGGACCTGTTTGTCTATGCACTACAACCTGGCCAAGGGGAGGGTGTCACGTGGTTGCTAGAGTCATTGTCAACATCTTTAAGTTAGCATGAGCCTGGTAGCCATGATGCTGCTTTTGTGCACAAAACTGCATGTCTTTATTTTTGCACAACTTTGTTTATGCCTTTCGCATGAGAACTCTCTGCTGTGCTTGTTCTCTGCTTGTTCCTGGAGTTTAGTCTGAACATTGTGAGCAAGGTCGATAAACACTGACTCTTGTTATTCTGTTTCGGTCAGGCCCTAGCACTTAGACATAACATACCAATGCAGCTGTTTCTGCTGGAGGATCGTACTTTGATATTATGAGGATGCATGTTTAGGTAAGACACACTTTCCAGGGAGAAGAGCAGACCGCACCTTTGATGTAGAAATACGATCTATGGCCTGAGGTATGGGGTCTGCTTACAAAGCCCAGAGATCTTCTATTATATAATAATACTTCTGCTTACCAAGGGGAGGGTGGTTAGGCCTTATAGTCCATTATCCACTGTCTTTATAAAATGACATCTCCCTTTATGATATATGGCCTTGCTGTAATGCTAACGGTATTGATATTATGCATTTGGCTGCTGGTGGTGGCTTGTATACTGTATTTTAGAGCACCTTAGTTAAAATAAATATTTTAAACTATCTTCGTGTCTCTGTCAGATCTTATTGTGGACAAGTACGAGAGTGTGAGCGAAAAAAGGTGTGTCTTGTTACCACGATTCCTGAGAGATCCGGGAGTGTTGTGTTCTGGGATGTATAATCATTGGTTTCTCCGTTTGTGAGTAGGAGAGCAAGTGAGACACCATAGCTAGTCGGTCCTGGGCTCGTGGGCACTAAGACGGTAGGAAGGCATAGCCCCTATACAACGAGGTACCATAATCCTGCACATAGTTCTGTGTATTTGCAGAATCCCTGCAACACCACAAAATTGCAGAGAGCACAGGTCAGGCCTTGAGGGAGTTGCAGAACCACAACCTGTGTACTGAGGCTGTCAAAGTTCGTGAGACGTCAGGAGCAGCAGACCGGCCAGCTTCGTTGCGGTGCCTGCAGATACAGGGGAGTGACTCCTTCTCTCCAAGGGACATTACTTCAGGTGTTTTTAATGCCCACAGGTCTGTTGAAGATCCTGGATGAAGCACAGACATAGATAACAAAGAAGACTTGCAGAACAGCGATACCAGGAGCAGCAGAAGTCTTCCGTGATGCAGTCTCTGTTCCAGGCGAAGTCCAAACAGTCGAAGAGTGATGTGGTTTCAGGCTTGAGTCTTGTCCCACAATGAATCATAGGACCCACCCACAGGTAAGCCCTTAAATACCCTAGGAAAGGGGTTAGGACGACTCAGGGGTCCCTCCCAGTGGAGGGGCTGAACAGAGGGGATGATACTTCTATGTCCTTTGTCCAGTTTCACACCAGGGCGGGAGCCATGGGCTCCCTGAACTGGCTTATACTGGAGTATGCAAGGAGGGCCCAAATGTGCCCTTCAAAGCAGTCTGGTGGTGCAAGTATGCACCCCCACCCCAGCACAATACACTAAGCCCTGTCTGGGAGGTAGTCACACTTCCCTGTGACAGGAAACCTATTGTTCTACCTACCCCCGGCTCGAGCTAAGCTCAGCAGCTGGAGGGCAGAATCATGTCTGGGGTCGGCAGCGGCACTAACTTGCTGGCAGACCCTGGAAGGCTGTTACAGGGAGTACTGGGGGCTTCCTGGAGTAGCCCCCCAGTGCATGGAATCATACCTCCAACACCGGTAATGGTGTTGGGGTATGATTCCAACATGTTTCATACCAAACATGCCCAGGTTCGGCACAGCCACTATATAGTTGGCCATCATGAAATGACAGATGGCCACTATATGTACCAAAATGGCTGACCGTACTTACAAAGCCTAGAAAATCGACATCCCAGGATTTATAGGTGTATCCTGCTCATGCAGGGGCACCCAAACACTTGTAAGCATGCACCCTGTCATCAGGACTGAAGAGGCTGCCATAGGGGTGACTTATAGGTTTTAAATGCAGTGACCTCAGATATGAGAAAACGTATATCTGTCGTAAGTGGTGCTAGCACCAACTTATACTGGCTGCAATGGCAGGCCTGTAGTCAGAGTTTGAGTGGTGTCTCATGGCATGGGTAGCACAATACATGTTGCAGCCCTTGAGAGACCCCTGGTGTACCTATGCCCTGGGTTCCTCAGTACCATATGCTAGGGACTTTTAGGGGTACACCAGCAGCCATTTGTAGAGGCAGAAAGGAACTTACCAAGGAAGCACAGTGACTGGGGTCCTGATAAGCAGGATCCAAGTCAGACTAGTCAAAAGAAATAATGACAAGAGCAAAAAGTGGGGGTAACCATGAAAGCAGATCCTACTTTCCTACACACATAAACAGAATGAATAACTGATATTAAAGAATTGTATTTGGGTAAAAATGAAGAGGGGAGGGAGAATATTTGTTGAGCTACAGTGAATGAGAGACAAGAATTGTTTTTAAAAAGCTGATGAATCCATTTCAGACCCTCATGTACCAAGTCTTCTAAAATATAGTTTTGATATTTAATTTAACCAGTTTATTGTGCCAAATTTAAGAATGTAAGAATTGAGTTTTAGAATTATTAAGAGGAACAAAAATTGAAGCCAAAAGTTTACAATAGCTCTTTAAAATAGGGAGGGACATAGATAGAGGTTTTTGAGAAAAACAAAGGAATTCTTGAAAAGAAAAAGGATATTTGAAAAAACGTTCAATATCAACCCAAATGGCAGACTGGATAGTAATGTGTTCATTGAGTAAAAATGCAGCATGCGTGAGGAAGAAAGCAGTATGATAAGCACTAAAATATTGAAAAATTAACCCCTCCTAAATGTTTGGGGTGTTTAAGTCTCCGAAGGGACATACAAACATACAAACTTTCTTATTGTTCCACAGAAAGCTAGATAAGAGTGAATACATTTTTTTGAAATAAGAACAAAGAATATTGAGAGGAATGTAAGATAAAGTAAACAATATTATCGAAACTATCATCATCTTTATGGAATCTATCCTACCCCACCAGTATAAAAATAGAGGGTTCCATTTAGATGTAAGAGAGGAAATAGAAGGAAGAACCTGTTTCATGTCGGTAGAGACTGCATCTTTAATGGTGGGATTAACCCAAAAGCTTAAATATTTTGTCTTATCTTGATTCCAGTAAGTTAGAATCAATGAAATCAGCATGATAACAAAATTTATTTAAAGGAAGAATTTCACATTTATGAAAATTTTACTTATACCTAGAGATAGAAGCGAAATACGGTACTTCTGTTAAAAAAGAAGGCAAATAACTTTGAGGGTTTGACATAAATAAAAGAATTTAATCTGCATCGGCAGACAGTTTTAATTGTCTGTTACCATATTGAAAACTGTGAATATCTGGATTTAGATGGGTTTGGTGAGCAAAGACTCCAGGGTGAGAATAAATAAAAGTGCAGATAAAGGGCATCCTTGCCGAACGCCTCTATGTAAGTTAAATTGTGAAGAAAGAAGACCATTAACCATGATAGACAACTTAGATGAAGAGTATAACAAATAAACAAGAATTATGAATTTCATACCAAAGTCAAACCAAGAGAGAGAAGAGAAAACAGAAGGCCAGGCAACTCGATCGAAAGCGTTTTCAGTGTCTAACGCAATAGCTGCAGGAAGATTGCTTATATGCTTTGGACTTAATTAAGACATTGAAAAATAATCTGATATTATCTGAGAGATGCTTACCTTTAATAAAACCAGATTGTACCCTATCTATCAATTGAGGAAGTAAGAGGTCAAGATGAAAAGCAAGAATTTTAGAAAAGATTTTATAATCTAAATTAACAAGACAGATGGGCCTATAATTTTGACTTATCTTAAAATCTTTATTTATTTTCCTTGGGGATAACACAAATTAGGGCATCTTGAAAAGAACCTCTAGCCATTCTGGATGATGTAAAATGAATGAAAAGGGAATGTAGTTTGGGAGTTGAAAATTTGGAAACGTGCAAATTCATTTCTATGGTACGCCAATCTGGGCCTCAAGCTTTCCCATTTTAGGTGACTGCATGGCAAAAAGAGTATCTTGAAGAGAAATATCAGTATCTAGGGAAGAAAAATCAATATCTGTAGAAAAGGGTGGTGTAATGGAATCTAAGTATTATGAAATATCTTGTTGAGAAGTTTGGGATTCCGGAGTGTACAGAGTACTAAAATAATTAGGAATTTTTAGTTAAAATATCCTCATTTTTATGAACAAGAGTATTAAATGAAGACCATATAGAATACATTTTTATACATTCTTTTTTAATTTAAAGATAATTAGCCGGTAATTTCCCAGATTTATTTTGCCCTCCATAATATTTAGCGCTAGATTTAAGTAAATAAAAATTATCAATTTCTTATAGTGTTTCTTAAAGGTGAATTTTGTTTAATTAGTTAATCTAAACAGTCCTTAGATTTAGATAAATAATATTTGTGTTCTAATTGTATGATATGATTCACAGTTTGAGCACATTTTTAGAAGATGATTTCTTCTTCTGGGCCACAAAAGAAATAATGAAATCTCTAGATGCAGCTTTAAAAGTATTCCACAAGGTCTAGAAAGAAATATGAGTTAGTGGCAAACACTTGAAAAGCTTGAGTAAAATTAGTATCAAGAAGAAGGGAATTATAGAACCACCATCTTCTACTCCCAGGGGTATGTGAAATAAAGTACAAGGGTCCAATTAAGACTACGGGCTGATGGGGAGTGCATGGCGGACCCATTACGAGGTTTTTGTCTCCCTTTCTGTGCTCTAGCGTTGGCACAACTTCACACTATCCAACTATGTTGTAGGAACCTTGTGTGAAAATGGGAAACATTTTAGCGAGATGTGAGGGTCTATTAGATTATGCTGATTTTACTGATGTACATTTGTCTTTTATCAATGTTATAAAGTGGTATTGTTATCTCATTTTAAATTCCTATTACCTATGTAGTCCCTCTGTTCAATTGAGTATATATTTTAACTCGTTGATATGAATTGCACTTTTACATTTTTTAATCTTGTATTGTCTTATATATTGCTTTTATGGATGGCTAGTTGCCACAGAATAAAGCTATATATTGATATTGATTGACTACGGCAGTCCTATGGACTACCGTAGCTGCGGTGGTCATGCGAGCACCACCACACCAGCGGTCCAACCACCCTATTACAACTTGTGTGGTCCGACCGCCATTGCACTGCCGCAACCGCTGGCACGGCGTTCTTGAGGCCACAATATGCTTGGCTGGACTGCCGCGGTCCTGCCAAGAATATCACTAAGTTTACTCTCTGCCACGGTTTTCATTATGGTTCCTAATCCATGAAAACCTCAGGGCCATGGGGTGCAGGCAGGGGGGCACATGTTGTGCCCACCTGTGTGCATGCACCTCAGAACCTGCACGGCATGGATTGCACCAGTCCATGCCGTGCAGATACTGCCTTTGAAATTCCCATTGTGGTGCCTATGATACTGTGGGACCGCCAAAGAACCGTCCGCCAGTGACTGTAAAAGTAATAATCTGGCAGCAGTGTGCATACAGGTTTGGTAGTGTGGACGTAGGGCAGCTGCATGGCAGTCCCGCTCCCACAATGCCAAACTTGTAATCAGGCCCTAAGTCCAATGTAGCTGGAGCGTGATCGGAAATTACTATAGAACCAATTTCAGATTGTACAATATGCTGTACTAAAGGCAGAGAAACAAACAAATAATCAATCCTAGATTGAGAGAAATGAACTGGAGAGAAAAACATATATTCTTGTAAGGCTGGATTGCAAACTCTCCAGGTGTCAGGTAAACCCCTTTGTTTTATGGTGGAAGTAATTTGAGTGTGTATACATGATGATGAAAATTTAGAAATCGAATTTTGCCAACAAAGGGGTCAAAAACCATAATACAATTGCCACCAAAAATTGAATGGACATTAATTTAGATAGAATGTCTGGCAAAAAAGAACTATCTGGTTGCTTGGGAGCATATATATTAAACATTGTAACAGGAATTGTATTAATAGTAATGGAAAGAACAATCCACCTGTCATTAGAATCTGACTTTTGGTAAATAACTTGCATGTCCAAAGATTTATTACATAGCATTTCCACTCCATTATGTTTGCCAGCACCTGGAGAAGAAAAGACATGACCAATCCACTGTTTCTTGAGTTTATCAATTTCTGACTGAATTACATGAGTCTCTTGCAATAAAACAATGCCACTTTTAAGTTTAGACAAATGTGTTAATACTCTTTGCCTTTTTACAGAGTACCCCAAACCCTTAATAGTCCAAGAAATAACTCTTAGAGGCATTTATATTCTATTAAATATATTGAAAAAAAGTTGATAATCGGATGAATATTTAAACAGTTATAAGCTTGTTATTTTTATGAAAAAGTGAAAGAAATAAGCAATGAATGAAAAATATTTAAGGATATTATGAAGTAAAGAAATTATGTTGAAAAGACAAGTAATTTGGAAAAAATAGCCAAGAGAAAAGAAAAGAATGAACAAAAGAGAAAACAAAAGAGAGAGTAAACAGAAAATACTAAATAGGATGCAAAAAACAGCAAAAATACCATAACTGTACAACAAACAAATAGTCGAGGGTGGTGGGACTGCATAAGTGGATGACACAACCGAAACTCGATGCAGTTAACACACGGGAAAGAAGCAGACAACATAGAAAGGACTTCAATGAAATCATCTGCACACACAGAACATATCTAGGAAAGGGGAGGAAAAATATAACATTAAATTAACATATAAGGGAACAGTTATATAAAAGAAACAGTTAACAAATTCCAAATCCATCATGAACTGGAAAACGAACATACTGAAATGTCATTTGTAAATCAGAAGGGATAAAACCATTTGATACTAGCAACACCAGGTGTGATTATATATTAGAAAAGTTCATCATTGCTCCTCTGCAGGTATAAATAAATTGCTGAAGAAGAGAAGGGTCCTCATACATGGTGGTTTTATTGTTGTTAGTTTCTTTGAAAAGACAAGAGTTGAAAAGTCCAAATCTAGCATTTAGTGAATGTAGAGCTGGGCGCATGTCAAGAAATTTCTTCCTTCAGTCTGCTGTGCCTTTTGCAAACTCTTGCACAAAAAATAGTGTAAAGTCAGACCAGGAAATGTGTCTTTCAGCTTTGGCTGCTTTGCTAACTGTAGGAAGATCAAGGTATTCCAAAAAGTATATATGATAACTATGGGTTTGTGTGAGGTTAATGCAATATGAGAAGGATGACCAAGTCTGTGTGCACGCTTTGGGCCCGATTCACAGAACTAACTTAAGACAAAATCCTAAACTTACTACCATTTTGTTATTCACAGAAGGCAATTACTTACTCATTTTGAGTAACTCACTCATTTTGTGTAACTTACTCATTTTGGTATTCACAGAAGGCACTTACTCATTGATGAGTAAGTGCCTTCTGTGAATACCAAAATGAGTAAGTTACACAAAATGAGTAAGTTACTCAAAATGAGTAAGTTACTCAAAATGAGTACGGAAGTGCCTTCTGTGAATACCAAAATGAGTAAGTGCCTTCTGCGAATACCAAAATGGTAGTAAGTTTAGGATTTTGTCTTAAGTTAGTTCTGTGAATCGGGCCCTGTATGTAAGAAGTCAAAGGAGGAAGACTCAAAATTTGAGGCAGAAATGTTTTGAAGAAGGAGATGGGGTCCGAACCCTCCGATCCTTTAACCAAACCATAAATGCGTAAATAAATTCTTCTGTTGCCTTTTCCTATGTCTTCTGTATTCTTTTTTAAAGATAGTACTTTAGCTTGCAACAAAGTAATAACCTGCACCGAATCCTGATGATGTTCTACCTTCCATTCCATCTGACAAAGGGAGGATCTTTTTTTAACTCTTTTGGTTGCAGAAATAGCAGATGTTGAAACAAGCTTAGAGGACACCTTAGTATTAGATGTGGATACAGCAGACATACTAGAGGAAGGTGTTGAAAGTTCATGACCGGTACCCATATTTTCCTTCATTTTCTTTGCAATACAGAAAAGGAATTAAAAGTGTGAACTTTGGTAGTAGATTTGAACATTGACATGCAAGAGCATGTAATTTTAGATTCCTGATTTTTCCCATAAGGTGAGTTATCAACATATACGAATAGAGAAATCACCACAGCAAGAATGCTGAGTAATATTAGTTATATTCAATTAAGCATCTGGTAAATTGTGGTAATAGCAGAGTATTACTTAGAGCTATCAATAACAAATGGCAAATGCAGTCTTGAGGTGGAGATTGTAAATGATCACTTGATGATTTTAAAGAGAGGAGTAGTATCGCAATGAGGAAAAATAAGGAAAAACAGTAACATATTTGTGCCAAAGATTTAGTAGAAGGAAAACAGTGGTATGTCATTCCAGTCAGGGTGCCCTTCAGAAGCCAAGAAAACGCCACTTATATAGTTGAAAGAAAACTCTCCAGCTGATGGAAACAAGAAGAAATGAGGAGAAAACCACACCATCAGGAAGTGCAATAAGAGAAACAAAATGTCAAGTGCAAGCCTCACTTCAGCATGCCCGCTGGTTTTGTGCAAAAGATACCTCCATGTGACATATTAGAAGGGCCAGAACACACCTTCCTGTTCAGCACATGGTCCGATAGATAAATCAGTACACGTAATAACAAATGCAGCCGTGTGAAGACATCTGCTTGCGCTCCCCCAGCGGCCGCACTGGAACCTCAGCTGAAAGCGGCCATCCCGCATGGCGTCAAGCCATACCCCCACAATGACAGCATTCTAAGGACAAGAGATCGGAACTTCGACATTCAATTCAGCAGAGCAGGGCAGCTTGGAGGTGAACCATCCACTGCCATCTGAGGCTGTTTGTCTCACAACAAATTTTTCAATAGAGGCATAACTTAGCCTTATCCTGAAAACTGCACAGCCATAAATGAAGTACAGTTTTGAATACGTGTTGATTTCATTGAAATAATGACCCTCATTTTGGCAATATCTATGATGCTTTAGGATCAGGATGAAAAATGTTTCTTAAAATGCACTGTATATCATATGTTTCTAATTTATATTTATATTTCTTGCATTTGCTGTTGTTATGAATTTACTGATTTCTGCAAATATTCTGTTTACTTTATTCTGCAGTAAATTTGGCTTACTATAGGGGGGGCGTGGCCTTGCCAAGCTGCAAGATGGCCGCACCTTGAGTGGGCTCTGTCGGCTGAGCACAATATGCGACACAATCTGTTTATCAGGAGGGGCGCTACTCGGCCACCGACATCGTAACAGCTGTTAGACAGCCTGATGTAACTCGGTGCTGCCTGCAGTGAGGCTGGTTGCCCATGATTAGCCCTATGTCTCAGCTGTCATCCTGAGGCCTGCTGGGGCCTACTCTGGGCACCATGAACGGTCAGGGCGAGGTCACGGGCTGTGGCTGCCCGACCGCCTTAGGACTCTATTGAAATCACACGATTCGCGCTGGAGCAGCGCTGTGAGGACCTAGAGATTTGACACTGGTAACTGCGGGCTGTCTTTGGTATCTGGCCTGCCCCGGGCTCAGGACCAGGTAGGAGCCTGGAGGAGCCGACCCGTCTAGCACACATTGAAGGTGAGCCCCAGGCTGAGTATGTGGCGACTTGGGGTAGGGGCCCCGCCGTGGTGTGAACGGACCCTTGGAGCCATTGTTGGACGTCTGCTGAGGCCTTGCTCCCTGGGGGAGTCCTTACCTGTTCTTGACCCACTGGGCTCTGCCGGGAGGCCACGCGGACAGCTAGGGCACTGTGAACCTGGAGCTGTCCCGGGCTGAGATGCATGACTGACCCAATCAGTAAAGTGATCGCATGTCTGGCAACCGTGCTCCCGGCCAGGGCCTAGGCAGAAAAGTTCATAATAACCCTGGAGCGGTTACCTCCTGGCCTATACCTGGCCCAAGTGCATCCTGGTGACAGGAAGGAACCCTGATGTCTTGTCATTTGTGAGCTCCTGTATGGCAGGTATCTGAGATGCTCCCACAAGATCCAGCTTGATCACTGTCTCAGCAATTGGTACACTGCCTGCTATTGTCTGTCCTAGATGGCGACCGGGGGCTCGCTCTGTGGGGGCTGCCACTGCAGATTGCCACCCTATAGGAGGGGCCCTGCCCTAGTTGGAGACTGCCTGCACGCCTGGGGCAATTACAAGCAACAATATAAGATCCATAAACTGTGCCAGTCTATGGAAGTGCACCCTCTGCTGGCTGTGGTGAGTGCTGGGCCTGCTCATGCCCCCCGCTGTGCATGAGGTTCAGGGTGAGGTTAGGTCTTATGATCAAATTTCTATGGTGGTTGTTTGCCTCTTATCAGAAATTCCATGCAAAGAAGGTGAGAGACTCCACGCACTAATCTTCCCTACATGATCCACCATTTGAACTAGTACTACCTTGCGCCACAGCCTGCACATTGAAATGGGGAAGCAAGACGCTAAACAATCCAAACTCTCATTTGAGAGCAGATGCCACACCTGTCAAGGTGAACACTCCCAAGATCCCGAGAATCAAAATTCACAACAGGAAGAAACCACTATGCAAGAGGACAATATCCGCACAATCCTACTTGATGTTAAATCCAGCTTGAAGACCATTGACTCTAAATTACATCTCCTCATTGCCAGGCTAGATCAGGTGAAACAGCGGTTGGATAAGAACGACACCAGAAGAGACCACCTAGAAACAAGGGTCTCAGATGCAGATGATATGTTAACCAGGGACAGACAACACCTGCTGCAGATGGATAAGGTGTTAGAGATTATAAAGGTCAAGAATGAGGACCTGGAGGCTCGGTCCAGGAGAAACCACCTCTGCATCACAGAGATTACTGAGTCCACAGCCATAACGAGGATGGAGGGCTACATGGTGACCCTACTGTGTGAGCTCTTCGGTGCTGGCCTATCAGCAGTTTTTATTGTTGAGAGAGCCCACTGCTCGCTTGGTCCTAGGCCACCACCTGGCGCTCCAGCCCGGCCAATAGTGACCCACTTGTTAAATTATTGGGACCGTGACATCATCCTTAAACGGGCCCAAGCGCGGGTGGCTATACAGCCCCAAGGAAGCAACATCTCTTTCTTTCTGGATTTTACCATAGCGGTACAGATGGCGCTATGAGACTTCCTGCCTGCCAAGAGACTCCTTCAGCAGTCTTATGTGCCATATGCCCTTCTCTTCCCGGCCAAGCTTAGTGTTTCACACGAGGAGAAGATGCACTTCTTCACTGATGCCAAGGCAGCATTGAATTTCGCCAAACAAATTTGCAAGGCGCAGTGCTCTCCACGGTCATTGGCTTGTTCATCTGCAGATCCCCAGCTAAGTAATAATGACTGATTACTATTGTCGTTTGGTCAGAGTCCTCTGGGGGCCAGGGTATACTCCTCACTCTACTTCCTCGAATGTTTATTGCTAGCCTACCTTTGCGCTGCTGGTACTAGGCTGTGAGCACACATCTACATTAATGCTGTATGAAGTATGCCTCTCCCTATCTTATGTCTCGGCCACCCAGCCTTCTGGCAAGGAAGTATGCTTGGTGAGCCCCTTTCCCCTAGGGATAATACCCAACTGTACTTTATACTTCCTTTCCTGTACTTTGTTGTTTGGGTGGTTATGATATCACAAACTGATTGGGGGTTGGTGTGGGTGGGAGGGTGGTTATGGGTTTTCAATTGGCTGAATTCTGTTTTGATTGGGGGGTTGTTGTATTCAATGTTCGGATCCACTGGCAAAGTTGGATAATGTTCTGTATAATCTGCACTTACATATATCTACAGTCATGTTTTGCTTGCTTGTTTCATGACCTTTCTCTTGCACAATACATCTGAAGCTACCAGGTATCGAACATAGATCTTATAGAGCAGACACATTATAGGATGAACCTGTTAGGGACCAGATAGCATAGCCTGCACATCTTACCTTACATGGAATATACGCGGTCTAATTGACCGTAGGAAATCCCGATTAGAATATGCATATCATATTCGTCACAAAATTGATGTCTGTTTTCTGCGGGAGATGCATTTGGCCACCAGCTCAGCACCTGGGCTCTGTGCTCACTGGTATGGGAAGGTTCACTCTTCAATGGGCCCGATTCACAGAACTAACTTAAGACAAAATCCTAAACTTACTACCATTTTGGTATTCACAGAAGGCACTTACTCATTTTGGTATTCACAGAAGACACTTAATCATTTTGGTATTCACAGAAGGCACTTACTCATTTTGGTATTCACAGAAGGCACTTACTCATTGATGAGTAAGTGCCTTCTGTGAATACCAAAATGAGTAACTTACTCATTTTGAGTAACTTGCTCATTTTGAGTAACTTACTCATTTTGGTATTCACAGAAGGCACTTACACATCAATGAGTAAGTGCCTTGTGTGAATACCAAAATGAGTAAGTAACTCAAAATGAGTAAGTTACTCAAAATGAGTAAGTAAGTGCCTTCTGTGAATACTAAAATGAGTAAGTGCCTTCTGTGAATACCAAAATGAGTAAGTGCCTTCTGTAAATACCAAAATGGTAGTAAGTTTAGGATTTTGTCTTAAGTTAGTTCTGTGAATCGGGCCCAGAATATTTAAATTATGCCTGTGGAGTTGCATTATTGCTGTGGAAAGACCTGCCCTGGCACACATCACACTCCCTTATAGACAAGGAGGTCAGATATATTATCCTGGTAGGTACATTCTACACGCAACCCATGATTATGGTGGCGGTTTAGGGTACCAACATCGATGACCCAGAATTCTTCCTACAGGTCTGGAGACAGGTGGTTAAATATGGTCCATGCACTGGGCTATGGGGGCAATTTTAATGTTACTCTGCAAGACATGCTGGATAGATGAGGCGCCCACATCCTCAGGCATCTTCAGGCGGCCTGCATTCCTAACAATCGGCTACAGGATGTCTGGCGCAATATTCACTGGCACCGGCATGAGGGCCCCTTTTTTTCATCTTATCACAACACTTGGTTAGTGTCCAAGGATGCTCTCACTTGGACCAAAACATTTTTCCATCTCCCATACAGGCTGTCAGACCATGCACCGGTGCACCCTGTAGCCCAGATACCCCAGACTCTCCCTCGTGCATTCATTTCACGCCTAGCACCGCATGCATTGCGGGATGCACTATTTAGAGAGGAGGTGCAAACTTCTATTGTTGACTTTTTTGCATACAGTACAGTCTCAGTACAATATCCCTCCACGCTTTGGGAAGCTTTTAAGGTGGTAATAAGGGGGGGTCTGTATTGCCAAGCAATCTGGTGGGCTGAAGGCAATTTGCGGGACCCTGAGCACTCTGGAAGTGGAGATCCGGGCCTTAGAACTAGAGTTCTCACAGTCACAAGACTCCTCCACTCTAGCTACCATATGTGACAAATTATCTGAATATCAGGAAGAGGCAGTCGGAGAGGAAAATTATCTTGTCAGAGAGGCGTAGGCGTGTCATTATGATGAAGGGGACTGTTGCGACACGCATCCACATATGTGGATGAGATCCGACTAATCTCCTCTCCACTGGAACTGCTGGAAGTGATGTCTTCCTTTTATGTCCATCTATATTCGGCTACCTTGGTGATGGGCCCGGATATGATCAGAACCCACCTTGACTCTATACAGCTATTATGGCTGGATAATGCACACCGGGAATTCTTAGATTCTCCTAACACTCCAGAGGAGATATCCCAGGTCATTATGAGCCTTCCGGGTGAGAAGGCCCCATGTTTAGACGGTCTGACACTGGCCTTCTATAAGGAATACGCCTCCCTTCTTGTTCCTCATCTCATAGAAATGTATTGAGGCTCATTGACAGTGGGAACCCTCCCCCCATCCCCGAGAGAAGCTGTCATAGTTACTATACTGAAGCCGGATAAGGCTGCAGACCAATGCGACTCCTATCTCCCCCTATCTTTAATAAACATTGACAATAAAATATATGCCAGGGTAATTGCGAAGCGCCTGATGTCCCTCTTGCCCTTAATTGTACGTCCAGAACAATCAGGCTTTGCTCCCACAACCGCCGCACTATATTTGCTGTGATGCATCATTTACATCCTAGTATCCCCGCTGCAGCCGCACTCCTAGATGCCACTAAGACATTTGACTCCTTGAAGTGGGCATTTCTCTTCCCACTGCTGCAGAGCTTAGGGTTCAGTTCTAGGTTCATGCAGCAGTTCAACTTTTATATACCCTCCCCACCTAGCATGTTAGACTCAATGGACATGTCTCTGAGTTCATCGCGATCTCTCGAGGTACGAGACATGGATGTCCACTGTCTCCATTACTATTTGCCATAGCCATGGAACCACTCACGGCTAGGCTGCACCAGAACCAAGCATATAAGGGGATAGAGTTCACATCTAGAGGTTTGATTGTGTCCATGTATGCGAATGATATCACCCTATATATCTGCGACTCGCAGAAAAATTTAGCACCACTCACACAGGAAGTTGTGCATTTCGGGTGATACTCTGGAATCCATATTAACTGGGCCAAATCTGTTCTGTTCCCCCTCACTTCTGCTACAACACCTTTCACCGCTAAATATCCACTGAGGTTGGTGGCAGATCCTGTCCGGTACCTGGGCATTTGGCTCAGCAGCACCCAGAGGAGCTCTGGCAGGTAAATTTGGGATGTGCTATGGACTGGCTGGAAACTCATTTCCCAATGTAGACCAAGCTCCCGCTATCACTTGCTGGTCACATTGCTATTGCAAAAATGATGGTATTGCCCAAGTTATTATATCTCTTTGTTAATATCCCACTCCCTCTTACAGCCCAGTTTTTAAATGCCTACAGTCCAATATGATTGCTTTAATCTTGGCTGGCAAACAGTTACAGACCTCTCACGACCGTCTTACACTGCTGCTTGTGCATGGTGGATTAGGAGCACCAGATCTGCAACTATATGCATATTGTTCCCAGTCCCAGTTTCTATATTACTGGCTCCACCCCACCCCATTCTAGCCTCATCGGGCTATAGAGCGAGATCAAGCATCCCCTGGCCACTCACGACGGCACTGTTTCGGTCCTATAAGACACCTCGGGTGAAAGTAATATGGTGGAGTGTATACAATGGCCATGGCAGCATCTTTAAAAATGCGCTGGCCTCTCTGCATTATATGCTCCCGATGCCCACCTTGCTGACAACCCCGACTTCCCCTCACTACATGACAAGGCCATGATCAGATGGGCTAGGGTACTTGGCATCAGAACCTTTTCAGACTTATATCCTGATGATCAATTTATCCCTCAATTTGAGGACACAGCGTCACACACTCTCACACCCCTAGACACACTAATATACTACCAAATATGCATTGTTTGCAGAACCTTACACAACACTTTTCCCACCCCGCTTCCTACACTTCCAGCTCTGGAGTACATTCATACTACTACATTGTCGCAAAAACTAATTACACAGCTTTACACTCACACATTGGCTTCTTCCCCTGCTGCAACTTCGAGGGCTCGAATGGCATGGGATACAGACTTTGTCTCTGCCTTGACAGATGCGCAGTGGGCTTTCTGTTGCGGATAATTGGAAATGCTGTCCCCCAATTACAGGTATTGGCTCGTTCATTTTGAGTATATGCACTATCTCTATTGCACACCACAGCATTTGCACAAAATGGGTCTCATTCCCGGCCCTCATTGCTTGAGACGTTGCGATCCCTGTGCTACATTTGTACACCTGGCATGGAACTGCCCTGGAATGGCGAATTTTTGGGCTGAAGTCTGCCCTATAATAAGAGATATCACTGAGCCACCGTTTCCACACGACACCATGGTTTACCTTTGAGACTACGTAAAGGATATGCCCACTGCGTGTCATTGACCCATGATGCTGCTTCTTTCAGCAAATCATAGAGTGGCAATACACTGGGGCAGGTGGCCTGCTCCAACTAATAAAGCATGGTTGAGTAATGTAGCCTACTGCCAGGAACAGCTATCAGCATTCTGGGAGGTCATGCCACTGCGATCCCGACCTAAGGACTTTTGTGGGCCCTTGCCACCTACATACAGCTGCATCATACAGATGAACTTAACACTTTAATACTAGATCTTGGATGTGCACTACAACTCTGATTGTTTTCAATCTCCTTCCTGTATCTGCATGTGCTCATTGCCAAAGGTGCAGACCAGGCCAGCTCATATCGCTTTTCTATATTGTCCGTAATTGCATGCTGCTATGTTGTCTGGTGCCATTTCAAGACATCTGTTTCTTACTTTGTATGTATCTGCTGCAGATAATGTATGTTCATTGCAATCAAATGTCATGACTGAGAGTATTGTATTCTGTACTTGTACCTTTTTGTATACACTAAATCAAACCCAGGCACCCAGCATTGTAAAGCCCTCTCACTTCTGCTCATCAACTTCTCAAATCTGACTTGACTCCTAGCTCTGTCTAATTCAGTGTTCCACAAACCCAACCACATAACCTATATTTTTATGGAGTTGTCCTGTGTGCCCTAACACTCGATGTATCTTTCATGATCTGCTGCTCCAGATGGTTCAAGAGATAGGAAGTGTAGACATTCTCCACATAACAATCCCTAGCTTTTGCAAAGCTAGGCTGTCTTCATATGCCTTCTCCCCGTTGCTTCCAGAGTCTGAAACTCTCTGTCTCTAGAGATCATGCTAACTTGCTCTCTCAATCAGTTTTGTATAAAATTGCACACATATTTCTTCAGTGTTGACCCTGAATATTGACTACAGAATATTGTGGGCACTAATATCATAGACAGAGTATTGAGGGACAACATATTCAAAGAAATGTATGTAAAGTTTTCTCTACTTGACTCCACACCTACTTACCTTGACCATTCATAAATCATCACAGTACATAGACGTGGAGGTAAGAATAGTGCATCTATACTTTCCTGTATGTACTTACATTTCAATATTTGGTTCCTTGATATTTTGTCCACAATATAAGTGCCACGGTGTTCGTGTACTCAATATTCAAGAGCACAATCTTTTCTTCAAGATGCATTTCACTTCTTCCAGTTGAAACTACTTGACCAACTCCTGTAATTGATCCATTGTAGTCTTCTTTCTTCTGACAGTTTTCTATTTTCATTGTATTCATCTGTAGTGTGGCTTCTGAAATCTTTTAATTTTATTTTATTTTTGTTAAACTTAATTGTGTCTCTCTTGCTATCTTGGCAGATTTTCCATATTTTATGATTTAATGCACAGGCTTCATTACATTTTTTTTTTTTATTGTGCGCTGGTCTTGACTTTGCGTTTCGTTTGTAATGTCTAACTGAAAAAAGAAACCATATGCTTGGGGTACTTTTGAGGAAACAATGATTACTCTATGAAGCAAATGTTCTCTCCCAAAACTGATAATTAAGGCCTGGTTTGGCTTATAGTACAGGTTTGGTGCCATTATACACCCATATACCTCCTCCTTCTGATGAAAGGTGCAGAAAAATAATATCCCTTTAGATTACTATTTTCTGAGATTAGCAGATCACCCAACCATGCATTGTGGTCCCCGACCTTCCACATCAGATACATTATCTCTTGGTTTTACTAGGTAAGTTCAAAAGTTACTGTAATATATCCATTTTTACAACAAACTCTGCTGAAAATATTTGTTCACTTAATAGATTTCCACAGAAAGTGAGAAAAGGCTAATATACCTGCACTTTACCACCGCTAATCAGTGCTAAAGTGCATGTGCTCACACCTCTATACATGGTAAAATAAGCTTTAACCAATTGGCACATTTAACTTACCTGTAATCCCCTAGTAAAGTAGTCTGTAGTACTGATTGTGCCACCCATGTAAGTAGCCCTTTAAACATGTTTCAAGCCTGCAAACTGCAGCCTGTGTGTGCAGTTTTAAACTTCCATTTCGACCTTGCAAAATAAACCTTTTGAAAGGCTCAAACCCTCCTTTTTAATACATATGTCACTCCTAGGGTAGACCCTAAACAGCCCAGAGGGCTGAATGCAGTGTATTAAAGATGTTAGACATGTGCTTTTAAGTTTTAGATTGTCCTGGTAGCGAAAAACTGTTAAAATAATTTTTCACTACAGCAAAGCCTACCTCTTCCATAGAATAAAACTCTGTGATTACCTTATTATAGTTAATAAGCTATAACTTCCAATTGAGCGTAGGTAGAGATGTAGAGTTTGGTGTTTATGGAGTTGTAATCAAGAGCCCTCTTTAATGGTAAGTTTTACCCACAATTCTGAAAATGCCACATATAGAAAGTTGGCATTTTCTTGTCCCAACCATTTGGTGTCTGCTGCCTGTATAATGGTTCACATAATTAGTTGTAGCTGCTACTTGGTCTTTGTATATTACTCCCAGACAGTGAGACAAAGGGAAGCTAGTCATTGGCAGGATGGGCCACTCTGCGGTAACGAGGGGGAGGAACAGTCACTTACCACATTTGCACATCACAAAGGCTCTGCCTGAGCACTCTCAAAAAAGGGTTTGTCACTGGTCATTTGTGACCCCAGATGCCCTGGGGCCAGGAACGGGAGCAAGGGGATGTCTGACATCTCAGGGAGGTGGAAGCCTTTAGAAGCATCCTCTACTTCAAAGTGGGCACCAAACATAATATTAGACCCTTAAACCCAACTCTTCAGATCACTTCTGGACCTGTTGACTTTGCCAAGAAGAAGGAATGCCCAGCTGTAAAGCCTGCCCTGCTGATCTGCTTTGTTGTCCAAGGACTGCTCTGCTGCCCAAGGACTGCTGTTGCTGCACCAGGACTTTTCTACTGTGAGCGGCCCTGCTGAAACCAGCCTGCCTGTCACAGGATACCAAGATCTTTGAGGGTCAGTCAGCTAACCTCCTGTTCTCAAGCCAAAGGGACACAAAAGGCTTCTCTGCGCCACGCATCTATGACGCAGGACCATGCATTGCCTCAACAGCTTTCCAAACTTTATCCAGCATGACACATCTCAACAGCAACAACCGACCCGGCCCCTGGCAGCTCCTCACAGCTCCCACACAAGACCATGCGTCGCCTGAGCAGCTCCGCCAGCCTGACCCAGACCTTTGCATCTCGACACCGACATCTAGCTCAGCTCGATGCAGTGCGGCACATCTCGACAAAAGTCCTAGCAAGGCCCAGAGGCTACACCAGTGCTGGCCCAGTGTGACGCACCTCAATGTCAGCAATGATGCATCACTACGCAGATCTTCACATGCCCTAGCGGCTTACTCAATGCCTGACCTCACATCACAAGCTCCAGTCGACAGCTCTGACATCACTGAATGATAGATACGTCTTCGCACAGGATCTTGCATCGAAAGTTAAACGTCAAGTGTTTTCTTAACATTGGCTGCAGCTACTCAACGCAAGAACTCTGCATCGCTCCACAACCAGGATTTAAGGTACTCTTGTTCTGCGACTGGGCCCCTCTAACTGGCCTGCGATCCATCGAGGTTGGCCTGAACTAGTGACTTTGTCCCAGTCCCAGTTGGTACTTTGAGTTTTTGGCACTAAATTCCTTGAAATCTTTGAAAGAACATATCTCTGGTGTTTTCATTTTAATACCATTTGAAGTGCTGCACAAATACTTTACTCAATGGCTTTAAGTTAAGCCTGACTGCTTTGTGCCAAGCTACCAGAGGGTTAAGCACAGGTTGATTTGGAGTTTGCTTGTATCATGCATTCACCTGGTCCTAACCGCAGAGACTAAACCGGAGCCGATGCTGGACCTCCTATACCTCGTGAGGACAATTCAAGTCAAGGAACTGAAACCTTAGATCTCACATTATCCCTCTGGGGGAAAAGCGTCTTGGATAAAATAAGAAAAGAGAGGTTTGCAGTAATGGATCTGCTCAGCAGCTGTGTGACACTGCGTAACAGGATTTGTCACTTCTGAGACCTTCTATGTTTGCGAGGTAGATGTGCACTGAGCCAGAACCTCTGGCTTTGTAATGACGCAATGCACTAGAATTAACAAGATGAGGCAGTTATCATCATTTCACTAACAGATCTCTACATACAATGAGCATGCATTAACTTCAGTGACATAAACTTACAGGTTTCATCAGCAGCTCCACATGAGAGCAGAATAACCAAAATCACAGATTGGGGTGTGGCACTCCTAGGAATAAACTTGAAATACAGAATGGAGCTATTGGCACTCCTAGAAATAAACTTGAAATACAGATTGGAGCTGCCTCTCCCAGGTGTAAACTCAGAACATAAGTTGGAGTTACTTGCACACCCAGGGATAAACTCATGTTAGAGTGGAAACATTTAGATTAGTATAACCACACATTAAAGCCCACAGCTACCTAGACATTGAGGTGTAAAATGCTTGCTGAACAGAACTTGAAAAAAATGTGACAGTATCTTAGAATCAATAATTTTTGTTTGAACGCTGATTCTCATGATCTACCCAGAACATTTGGTAATAGAAAATATTTTGTTTTATTGAACAGTCCACTGTTACCAAATGGAACACTGAACAGCTAACAGAGCAGATCTGCAGAGGTTCTCATGAGAATTGCTTGAATGCTTAATAACATTTAGATAGCAACATGTCATCTCGTGCATTTACCGTGGGAATCAAAGGAAGAAACTGAAGACCATCGGCAGATGCTTTCTATTGGCCCAAGATGGCTTAATGCACTGCTGCATGGATACATATGTTTTTATGTTTTATTATATGTGTTCCTAAGAAAGGACAATGCTAGACAGACGATGCTATGTGATGCAATCCTTTGCACTTCACTGTGCTTTCCTTTCCTTTGACTGATTGCTGTGAGCTATTGCTGAAGGCAATTGCTGTTGTCTGACATTTTGCTAGGTGATTAATTTACTTAATCTGGGGGTCATAAGTTACTGCTGTGACTTGTTTTCCTTTAACTTGATTTAGACGATTGGTACTGTAACTGTTTGAGAGACTCATCTGAGTTTCAAGAACTGACTCTTTTTGGGGGGTTCAATTTTCTATACTTACTGAACTCAAACTCCAAAACTTTGAGGGGGATATTCACAAGAACGTGTAATAACCACCGCAAATTTAGCTTAACGCAACTTTGCACATCGCAGTCCATCGTGGGAAAACAACGCGTGTTAACGTAGCATTCTCAACCTGGCGGCACCATGCGATAGTCCCACGATAACGCGTCAAATGTCCGCGTTAAAATCAACGTGACGCCGCAAAAATGCGAAACACTAACGCAAATAAAGTCACGATGAGGCCAACCACGATAAAAAAATCAGCGATAACCAGCGACAGGGCTGCAAAACCCACGCGTCATGAGGGAAAATGCACAATAAAAGCAGAACAAGAAAAAACAAAAAAAACAAACAAAATAAACTGCGTAGCAACATGGATGCACCCGGAACCAGTGCCCAGGTCAACGCGAACCACACAAGCCACACAGACCACCAGCAATGAATCTCAGGGTCGGGAAAGGCCAAGGAGAAGAGGAAGAGGAAGATGGGGCACAGTCCGCATGACAACCTGATCGTCCTCACGGAGGTGACAGAGCACCAACAACAACTGTCCGTCACCTCCACCATGTCATTGGCAACACAGACGGACAAATGGCATTCCATCATGAATGCAGTCGGAGCGTCGATGAGGCCAAGATGTGCTGGCACGATGTGA
Source organism: Calotriton arnoldi (assembly GCA_963921515.1). NCBI lineage: Eukaryota > Metazoa > Chordata > Amphibia > Caudata > Salamandridae > Calotriton > Calotriton arnoldi. The sequence goes on from CAWUFW010002773.1 coordinate 1,921,130, forward strand.
AAAGCCAAACCAAGCAGAAACCCGCTGCCAACTGGAAGGCAGCAACGGCGAATGGAGGAGGGGGCCCAGTGCCACAGGAGGAGCTGGAGCAAATGGCGGCCACAGTCATCAGTGCGGAGACGGTGCAAGGAGTCCGGAGTCCTGATACAGCACGACATGACCGGGCACAACATCAACAGGGTGAGTAATGAACAGGGACTGGAGGGACGAGGGGGACGGGCACAATAACACACATGCACAACGACGTGTAGCACACTGCACACCCACACCGATCCTGGGTCATGTCCCTGATCCCCGTGGCACACTGCAGCACAAATACAATCATCAAGTAGGCCCCCATCCACCATGTGCCCAAAGGGGTCACACCCCACACATCACCAAGTCCACGACACACACATGCACCCGTGCGAAAGACAGCAAAGATGCGTATGTGAGAGCCACACTGACAATGCAAGTGACACCACATGACGAGCAGCATGGCCGGAGTACAATCACCATGACATTGTGCACGCCACGAGACTAGGGTGGCTGAGTGTGGACCACATCGGTAAAGGAGCAGGTCACACTCTGACACATCCACCTGCACAAACAACCACTGACGGCAACAAGACATCTGCAGACAAACAATGCACAAGAGCACAAAAACCGTCCAAGAGCACAAATGACCCAAGTCGCCAACATCACAGCACCTTAAAAGCCCAAAAGTCAAAGGCACACCGCCTCCAAGGGATAAGGGGCAGCAAAATCACAGCTGCAGGTGCGACCCTCCCAAAATGCAGCACACACACATAGCAATGCCAGCACATCCACATGGACGACAATGTGGTACACAGTGCAACACTTACACTGCAGAACAGAGGACACAACTGGGTCCGCCTGTGCGTAGGAAATGGCCAATCACATCTGACCTAGCAGGGAACTGTGAGATGCAAATGTACGTGTACAACCACACCTACGTCATGTAGTCAAAATGTCCACTGTCCCGCATCAAACAGTCTGCCCCTCCTAAACAGTCACAATATACATTGTCATGCAGTCTGTATGTAAACCTGAATAATGCGTAAACACAATGTCAACAAGCATCTCTCCTTCACATTGCAGAGGGACAGACAAAACCTCCAGCAGAGCAGAGCAGACAACTCCACAGTGATTCTGAAGAGGACCTCCACACTTCCGACACCGACGCCCTACAGCAGTACATGGACATCTTCGGGCAATGGACCCCCAGGAGCAGGGCAACCCAGCTGCATCGAGGATACCCCACCCCATGCACAGACAAGACAGCTGGACGCACTCACCACCACGGCTGGCTCCCAGCAGCGCACCCAATCACACATCGCATTCCAAGGCCAGGTGTCAGACAACCAGAACGGGGTGTCCGAACAGGTGCGGGTGGGGTACCACCTCATGGAAGCCGAACTAGATCACATACGTGGGTGTCTAAGTCCCATCATGGACCACTTACACTCCCCAAAGGAGACCCACAGTGCGACAGAGACACCCGCATCTGCACATTTCCATGACTGACCACACCCTGAGCCATGGGATAATCATCCACACCCCCACGCTGGACTGGCGCACGCCGGCCCAGTCCACTCCTCTTACGTATTGAGTGGGGGACGACAAAGCTACATGTGCAATGTCCCACACTCTGGCTGCGGTGACATGGCTGCGTCCTCTGCACACGGCACAATGTGATGTTGTGGGGCCGTGGCCCGAATGCTTACATCATGAGCACACGTACACACTCATAGAGCTCTTGAAATGGCCACGGGCACGTGCGCCCGACAGCTTTATTGGCATGGTCACATGCACAGTGACGCACGTGGTGGATGTGTGTGGGGTGAGTGTCAGCCAGCCCTCAGAGAGTCGTTGGTGCTGGCAACAACTTGAACAGGGATCACAATTGAAGCAGAAACATAATACACCAGCATAACAGAAACAACTGTGAAGCATCATGATGGTAGCCGGAGAGAGTACAGTGTTCACCCAACATGCAAGCAGAATGGTCCTTGATTCGTTGTGCACTGAGTAAGTGGCACCTGTAGGGCTGAGCAGGGTATCAAGCTGATGATGGCACCCACAACAGGTGTGAGCAACCCTGACAGTCTGGCAGTTAAACACTTACGACTCTGGCACCTGTCGTCTGGAGTTGGTCCTGGTGGTGGTGGCGTGTGCATCCTGTGGTGATGCCATGTCCGGGCAGGCCAGGACTCAATCTGATGTGTGAGCCCAGGTGGACCGCAGCTGAGGCCGGAGGCAGCGGACAGCGCAGGGCCACAGAGACATGGCGCTGAGGCCCCCCAGGCCATCGGAAGCGAGGCCATCCGACATGCCCTCAGGTTGGGACCATGATTTGAGCTGCACAGAGTTAGTGGCCCCGGTTGCACTGCGGCCGGCACAGCCACACCGCCACGGGAGGGTGACTTGCGGTGCAGTGAGATAGTGCCACGCTAGGGGAGCGGGTCCTCGTCGATGTCGAAGGTAAATGTCGCAGAGGTTTGTGGGGGACAGTGGAAGGGCTCCACCAGGGCATGATGCAGAGGGCAGAAGCCGGCCGGAAGCGGCAAATGGAGGAGTGGAATGCTACAGCCTCGTCTTGGCAACATAGTCAGTATCACCAACACAATGATGAAGACAACCCCCAAACCATGGACTCAGTATCCAACAGATCTCAAGAAGTAAGTGTCCATGGATGTCGGGGAACAGACTTAGTGGCACCGGAGCTGTGAGGGGATGCAGTCTGTGACGTGGCCAGTACAATGTCATCAGCTCAGCCATAAATGATTCATGACAGAGTTCCCAATGTGTGGCCTACTCAACCGCTGTGTGGTCTGGAGGCAGTGGGCAGCGCGGGCCAACCGCTGTTCAGCAAGCTCCTCCTGGAACACTAACACACGGCGTTGAAATGGCATGTTTTGATGACTCGTGGTTGACCGAGGCATTAGCGACAGAGCTGAGCAGGTGTTTGGCCAGCGACGATGCCGTGTCCTGCCTGGTACATACTGGATTGGATTTGTGTGAGGCCCGCAGTGTAGTCCGAAGGCGTAGTCTCCAAGGGCCCACAGACACGTGTGGCTGGGATGCCCTGCACATACTTCGTGTCACCACATAGAAGGGAGTATAGTGAGTTAAACTCGCCATTTGCGTGTGTACTCGGCCATTGCCAAATCAAGACTCAGTCCCACATGTGTGACCTACTTGACCGCAGTGTAGGCCCGGGGCAGCAGTCAGTAGGGGCACACATCCATGGGTCGTTGGCCCGCGATGCACAGAGTTAGTGACACCAGGGCAGTTGTCGTCAGTGTCCGGACACCTCCGTGAAGATGGTCCTTTTCTCCTCCGGACTGAACCGCGTCTTCCTCTTACTCGTCTCCTTGCATACAATGATATGGACTCCGCCATGCAGATATCATGACATGTGTGACCTACTTCAGTGTAGCATAGGCCGGAGGCAGCGGTGCAGTACGTAAAAGGTAAAGGGGTGAAGCGGGCCTGTGTCGCGGGGGTCATGATTGTGTGAGGAGGCTGCCAAGGATGCGGGTTTGGGCTTGGAGTTTGCGCCGGCACGTGGTGGGCCCTCTTCGACACACGCCAGTGTCTGCAGGTGAGCTGTGACGCCTGGATACGCAGGGGCGGGCATGACAGGTTGGGAGTCCAGCGGCCCGTCGTGCAGCAGGCGCATAGGTTCGCAGGCCACAGCGCTCACGGCGAGGGCGTCGGCCTCGTGGCGGGCTAGGAGGCGCCGCACTGGCAGGCACGTTTGCCATTCCAGAAGAGGACCACGCCCAGGGCTACATGCTTTTTATTCACACACCTACGCTGGCCTTGCGTATGCCGGGCCAGGCCACTCCGCACACGCTTGCAGGGGGGGACGTCACAAGCTACAGTTCCGCGTTCTTCCCCAATGGCTGTGGTGACATGGTTGCGTCCACTGCACTCCACACATCAGCAGTGCATGTGGGCATGGATATGTCTGTGGTCTGCATACTGCTAGCTGTCCAGGACATCTCCGCCACAGTTGGCATTGTGTACATTCTCATTCATGGGTCACTTGCCTCCTTCACACATACCTGGTTCCCACCTCTCCCCACATTCAACTATTGTGTGGCTGCGGTGCCATTCCGTTGATGGTTCATGTACATGGCTGAGCAAGGTTGCCACAGTGAGTTGTGCTGTCGTGTCTGGTGGGTGGGCATGTTGTCTGGCATGTTGTATGTGATTTTGTGATGTGCGCATTGCCAGTGTTGTGAGTTGCATGATTGTGGAGTTGAGGTGTGTGCTGTTTTTATTTGGTACTTACCTACATGCAGTGCATTTCCATGGGTGCCATCCTCGTAACGCTGGTTGATGATGGACTGTCGGGGGATGCTGGAATCATGCACACTGGCTGGCTAGTTGGCTGCAACCTTGGTGTAGGGTCCCCACTGGTCCACTATTGCCTGCACATTGATGGGGTGCGTGTGCTTTCTGTTGCAGTAATTGTGTGTTTTTTCTGCAGGGGGCACAAGTTGCACATGTGTGCGGTGGATTGCCCCAACAGGTGCGGGACTCCTGCTATGGCGTGTAGTCCTTGCTTGGTCTCCAGCTGTTCCTGTACATTGTGGGGGACGTTTAGGTACTGGTGTACCTGGCTGGTGATGGCATCCAGGACAGGTGTGGGGAACTTGGATGGGGCAGGCTGTGTGTCTTCTCCGACTCTGGCGATGTTGTTTGGGGGTACGGGAGGCCAACATGTGCAGCACAGCCAGAAGCTTTGTCTGCGGAGGGATGTTGGTTGTCCGCTGTGTTGGTACCGTGAGCCTGTGGGCAATGGTGACCCGGATGCGGTGGATGGTTGTCCTTTTGAGCCTGTAGTGGGCATTGACATTGTCTGGTGTTAGGTCTATGGGGCTGGTGCGTTTCCTGAGGGTCCGCTGTCTTTGTCTGCACTGCCTCTGTGGTGGTCCGGGGGGGCGGGGAGGTGCTGGGGCCCTGGGGGTGGTGGCGGAGGGTGTTGTTGCCCTCTCGGGGCTCCGGGATGCATGGTGAGTAACTCCATCGCATCTGTTGTTCTTCATGTGTGGGTGTGGACTGGTCTCCCTTTGATGGTGCAGGTTGTCGTCCGACTTTACACCTGGTCAGAGAAGGTGTTAAGTTCCTGCTGCTAACGCGCCTCATCGCCTGTTTTGTGGTCTTATCGCTGATCGGGCTGGTCGTTGAGAATGTTGTGGTGTGCTGTTGTCGCCGATTTTTGCTCGGTAACGCCTACTCTGCATCTCATTAGCGATAGTTGAGGGGGTCATCTGTGGCGATGTTTTTTGCGGATGCTATCGCGGGTGAAATGGTGTTTTGGGCTGTTAACACCAGCTTGTGAATGGTGCGATAGATTTATCGCCACTTTGGCTGCGATAAAGTGCTGCTAACTACGCGATGTGTCCTTGAGAATATGCCCCTTACTCTTTTCCAAGGAACTCTTTATGGGTTCTAATAGACTTAGGATCCATTTGGTTTAGTGTAGGGACTATTTCCTTTATGGAACACACTGTTATTTTATCTGCTGTTTGTAACCATTATTTTGTTGATATTTCTGTAAACGGATTTATTTGTACTAATTGAACGAAAAGATCAAAATCAATTACTACATTTTAAATGAATATTAAAGATTTTGAAATCTTTACCAACCCTCTCATCATTGACTGAAATATTAAGGCTGATAGCTGATGTTATTTGAGATATTTTAATTCGATGCTCCATTCTAAAATGGTGGCAAAGATCTTTTCAACCTTAGAAGAAGTTGGCGCAGAGTTGAAGATCCTCATTGTAAGTCACAGGTTGAACTATAAAATTAACTGCTCATTTCTGTGATATCACTCAGAACAAATGTTGGAGTTACTTGTACTCCTAAGGATACACTAAAAGCAAAGGTTGGAGTTACTTGCACTCCCAAGGATTCACTCGTAGCAAAGGTTGAAGTTATTTGCACTCCTAAAGGTACACTCGGAACACAGGGTGCGGTACAAGGTTGATGCATATATCAAAGACTCTGAAGTGCTTTCTCTTGGCACTACTGTTTGTCAGAGAAACACAGAACTAAAGTCTTTAATCCTTGCACAGTGACAGTTTCAGCATCAAGGTTGTAGGAAGGGTCCGGAGTATAAACACACAAGAAGTGCTGGAGTAAATCAAAGAGAGGACATGGAGGTTAAGTCTATAGTCTTTGAAGACGGGGATACTCAGTCCTATTTACTACTCATTGAGGTTTATAGCACACTAACCTGATAGCAAGTACTTAGCCTAGTTCTTCCACTTGTCTGAAGTTCAAAGAAGATCTTGAGGCTTTGACTTAGGGAGTCACATGGTAGTTGTGCAAGATGAAACAAGGAGGAAGACGTTGAGAAAGCTGGTGCCACTGGAGCTACTGGTTCAGATGAACTTGAAGGAGACTGGAGCACATCTTGGTTCCAGCAGGATTCTTCAGGTGAGTCGGAAGGGTAAAGCATGTGCCGCAGGGAGTGAGGCCAAGCGACAATTCGGGTTTGGGTGGGGCTTATATGCCCTCTAGAAGAGCTCAATGGATGTAGCTAGATAACATGTGCACATGAGGCACATGTCTGTCTGGAAGGTTCTCGAACCTTGATGAAAACACATGTTAGTACACTCTCTTTGACCTTACAGAATTGGCATGTGCAACTTGTTGATCGGAACCAAATACCAGGAAACTAATATATTGTTTTCACTCAAACGTGCATAATGTAAAACAAGAGCAGGGCTCCAGTAACAGTGACAATAATCCTGGCTCACAGGATTCTGGGAGAAGCTTACGGGGATTCACTGAAAAAAAAACCACACCAAGGCCCTAGTAACAGCGAGAGCAGTTAATCCATTGGTTCACTGGATTTGGGGAACGCTTGCAGGGAATTCAAGTGCAATGGAATTACAGGTGCTGGGGAAGCATTTGAAATGAGGGCCCAGGGGGAGCATCAGTCATGAGTGTGCTAGGGTAACATCGGTTATGAGAGTGCTGGGGGAACATCAGTCATGAGGATGCTGGGGAGACATCAGTCATGAGGGTGTTGGGGTGACATCAGTTATGAGGGTGCTGGGGGAACATCCGTCATGATGATACTGGGAAAATTTCAGTCATGAGGGTGTTGAGGGAACATCGGTTATGAGGATGCTGGGGAGGTTTGTGGTTGCGGCTTGAAGAGGGTTTTACCCCCTCAGCCAGTAACACAATTTCTTACGAGGTAAGACTTTTTTCTTACCAAATCCCGATAATTGAAAATTTGACAAAAGGGAACATCCCAGTCTGACCACCAATGGTAGAAAAATAGCACGTGCCATGAGGCCAAGCTTGTACACACAACGTGATCCTTGCTATTGGGGAGAATGATAGGGAGGAGTATCAGCCCTTTCTACTGCTGCTATGCTTGGAGAAAGAGAGGGACACAGCAAGCACACATTTCTCCACAGCAAGAAGTTTACGCCACTTACCTCCTATGCCCTTTAGCCTGGGCAAGCTTCTCTTCAGTAAAATAATATGTATCTGAATTCTTCCACTTGTCTGAAGTTCAAAGAAGATCTTGAGGCTTTGACTTAGGGAGTCACATGGTAGTTGTGCAAGATCAAACAAGGAGGAAGACGTTGAGAAAGCTGGTGCCACTGGAGCTACTGGTTCAGATGAACTTGAAGGAGACTGGAGCACATCTTGGTTCCAGCAGGATTCTTCAGGTGAGTCGGAAGGGTAAAGCATGTGCCGCAGGGAGTGAGGCCAAGCGACAATTCGGGTTTGGGTGGGGCTTATATGCCCTCTAGAAGGCTCAATGGATGTAGCTAGATAACATGTGCACATGAGGCACATGTCTGTCTGGAAGGTTCTCGAACCTTGATGAAAACACATGTTAGTACACTCTCTTTGACCTTACAGAATTGGCATGTGCAACTTGTTGATCGGAACCAAATACCAGGAAACTAATATATTGTTTTCACTCAAACGTGCATAATGTAAAACAAGAGCAGGGCTCCAGTAACAGTGACAATAATCCTGGCTCACAGGATTCTGGGAGAAGCTTGCGGGGATTCACTGAAAAAAAAAACACACCAAGGCCCTAGTAACAGCGAGAGCAGTTAATCCATTGGTTCACTGGATTTGGGGAACGCTTGCAGGGAATTCAAGTGCAATGGAATTACAGGTGCTGGGGAAGCATTTGAAATGAGGGCCCAGGGGGAGCATCAGTCATGAGTGTGCTAGGGTAACATCGGTTATGAGAGTGCTGGGGGAACATCAGTCATGAGGATGCTGGGGAGACATCAGTCATGAGGGTGTTTGGGTGACATCAGTTATGAGGGTGCTGGGGGAACATCCGTCATGATGATACTGGGAAAATTTCAGTCATGAGGGTGTTGAGGGAACATCGGTTATGAGGATGCTGGGGGAGGTTTGTGGTTGCGGCTTGAAGAGGGTTTTACCCCCCTCAGCCAGTAACACAATTTCTTACGAGGTAAGACTTTTTTTCTTACCAAATCCCGATAATTGAAAATTTGACAAAAGGGAACATCCCAGTCTGACCACCAATGGTAGAAAAATAGCACGTGCCATGAGGCCAAGCTTGTACACACAACGTGATCCTTACTATTGGGGAGAATGATAGGGAGGAGTATCAGCCCTTTCTACCGCTGCTATGCTTGGAGAAAGAGAGGGACACAGCAAGCACACATTTCTCCACAGCAAGAAGTTTACGCCACTTACCTCCTATGCCCTTTGGCCTGGGCAAGCTTCTCTTCAGTAAAATAATATGTATCTGAATTCTGATAAATGACGTTTGTTTTAGGGACAAATACTGTCTGTTTAATTGTTGTTCCAAAGCAATTGAAAAAAGTTGATAGATCCCTGTTACTACAGAGCATGTTAGCGTGATCCGTGTTAATATAAAGCATGTTATTGAAAGTTAACATTCTGCCCTTTCTCCGATGTGTTTAAACTGTTTATGTTGTCCTGTCGAGCAACCATTTAATATTAAAGCACTGCCTGTAATAAAGGCTATGGTCACTTAATAAACATTTCCTCTAAACATTCAGGGGCATATTCTCAAGGACTTATCGCCGAGTTAGCGGCACTTTATCGCCGCCAAAGTGGCGATAGATTTATCACCCTATTCACAAGCTGGTGCTAACAGCCGATATCGCCAGTTTTCCTGCGATAGCAACCGCAAAAAACATCGCCACGGTTGACGCCAGCAACTAACGCTAATGAGATGCAGAGTAGGCGTTCCTGTGCAAAAAGCCGCGATAACACCACTTCGCAATATTCTCAACGACCAGCCAGATCGGCGATAAGATCCCAAAACAGGCGATAAGGCACGGTAGCAGCAGGGATTTAACACCTGCTCTTACCTTGTGTTAACTCAGACGACAACCTGCACCACAAAAAGGAGCCCAGACCAGAGCCACACCTGAAGAACAACAGATGCCATGGAGCTACTGATCATGCAGCTCGGAGCCCCAAGAGGGCCACAACACCTCCCGCCACCCCCCCGGACCTCCCCGCCCCCCCCCGGACTACCACAGAGGCAGCGGAGACAAAGACAGCGGACCTTCAGAAAACGCACCAGCCTCACAGACTTAACACCAGAGGATGTCATAGCCCACTACAGGCTCAAAAGGATAACCATCCTCCGCATCCTGACCATCATTGCCCACAGGCTGACGGTACCAACACAGCGGACAACCAACATCCCTTCGCAGACAAAGCTGCTAGCTGTGCTGCACCTGTTGGCCTCTGGCACCTTCCAACCAACAACTGCCAGAGTCGGAGGAATCTCACAGCCAGCCCTATCCAAGTTCCTCACACCTGTCTTGGATTCCATCATCAGCTTGGTACCCCAGCACCTTCACTTCCCACACACTGCGCAGGAACAGCTGGAGACCAAGCAAGGCTTCTACGCCATAGCTGGCTTCCCGCACGTGTTGGGGGCAATCAACTGCACACATGTACTCCTCGTGCCCCCTGCCGCCACTGCACACAATTACCACAACAGGAAGCACACGCATTCCATCAATGTGCAGGCAATAGTGGACCACCTGGGACTCTTCACCAATGTCGTCGCCAACTACCCAGGCAGTGTGCATGATTCCTTCATCTTCCGACAGTCCATCATCAACCAGAGCTTTGAGGCTGGCACCTATGGGAATGCATTGCTCATTGGCAAGTACCAAATGAACACACCACACACATCAACTCCACAGTCATGCAACTCACGACTCTGGGAATGCACACGTTACAAACTCACATACAACATGCCAAACAACATGCCCACCTACCAGACACGACAGCACAACTTACTGTGGTAACCTGGGCTAGCCATGTACGCAAGCCATCAACGGCATGGCACCTCAGCCACACAATAGCAGAATGTGGGGAGAGGTGGGAACCAGGCATGTGCCAAGGAGGCAAGTGACCCATGAATGAGAATGTACACAATGCCAGGTGTGGCGTGGATGTGCTGGCCAGACTGCAGTATGCAGACCACAGACATGTCCATGTCGACATATACTGCTGGTGTTTGGAGTGTAGTGGACAGTGGACACAACCATGTCACCCCAGGCAGTGGGGAAGTTCGCGGAAATGTAGCTTGTTACGTCCCCCCCTGTAAGCGTGAGCGGAGTGGGCTAGCCCGGCGTACGCTAGGCCAGCGTAGGGGTGTGAATAAAAAGCCCGTTGCTCTGGGCGTGGTTCTCTTCCGGAATGGCCAACGTGTCTGCCAGGGTGTCGCCTCTCAGCCCGCCACGAGGCCGACACCGTGAGCGTCAGTGCCTGCGATCCTGTGCGCCTGCTGCACCCCAGGCCGCTGGTCCCCAGACCCGTCTTGGCCGCCCCTGCGCAATCAGGCCTCACTGCTCACCTGCCGACACTGGCGTGTGTCAAAGAGGGCCCACCACGTGCCGGTGCAAGCTCCAAGCCTGAGGCCCGCGACCTTAGCAGCCTCCTCAGACCATCATGGCCTCCGCGACACAGGCCCCCAGCACTCCTTTCTCGTTGATGTACTCCACCGCTGCCTCCGGCCTACACTGCGGTCCAGTAGGTCACACATTTGGAACTGAGTCTTGATTTCCTGATGGCCGAGTTCATATGTTAATGGCAGCATTTATATCACTGTACTCCCTTCGATCTGGTGCCACCAACTCTGTGCATCGCAAGCCAACATGGAATCACAAAGGTTTTTGGGAGATACCCTAGTACTTACAAAAGGGATGGGTATGTATGTAAAAACACAAACAGAATTCCCTTTTCCTTTTGTTCTAAAAAGGACATCTGGATCCTATTCATTTCATTAGTCAAGGCCATACACAGAAATCACATAAACCAAAGCAATTTTTTCCAGGTTGCTAAATATTACAGTCATGTGCAAAAAAACATCTATAATGAAAATTCAAACATAAAAATGAATATTCGAAGGAATGTATTTTCAATTATCTTTTATTCAAATAGTTGTATAGTTTATGTTATCAAATGTTTATGCAAAATAAATAAAACCATTTATATTTAAAAACATACATTCATCATTTAAAAAAAAAGGTACAATGTGTACAATGAAAAGAACAACTGTCGACGCGGCGTTTCGGTGTAAAGGTGGATCATCACCGTCTTCAGGACAATAATTCAATGTTTAAAATCTAAACAAAATATAAAAACGTTATTAGATACGCGGAGGCTTGTTTTTAATATCCAAACATTCCTTCGTTACATCGTTCATGATTTTTTATTTAGCAACCCAGAAATCAATCCACTATTGCATGAAACATATGTGGGCCTTGAATTTATTAAACATAGTTTTCGAATCTGTCCATGTTTAAACCTGTGATAGGTATGTTTGTTATCTACCTGTCAGGTTAGATGTCAACTCCTATTTATCTTCAAGGAGGTGTTGAGTCAATTTTTCATCAGGTTCTCGCTCAGGTAATGAGGCGAAATTATACTGTGAAAAAAGGATATTTCATAAGTATAAAACCCCTCTAAGGATATGGTATCAAGTGGCAAGATCAGAGACTGCATAGAAAGACTTACCACTATATGCATGTTATGAACAGGGCTTTCTCATTACTTAGTCTCTCGCCTGTTTCTGTCCATGTTACACAGGGATTCATCAATCACCCTTCCATAGGACTATTCACCAATGATTTTTATATCATAAGATCCCTCTTGGTTTCGGGTATTTACCTGTAGGGAATTATTTAAATTAATGGCTCTGGTATACTATAAGACACTTACTCCTTTATATTTCAAACTCAAATGTCTATAATCTCACCTTTAAGGCAAAACCTTGTAGATTGAATCCAACACCTCTTTTTCTTTAGGGTTACTGGTTCCAGTTAATACAATTCTGGTCCAGAAGTATTTCTGTAGGGATAACATCAAGGTGACTACTTAGTCATAGGCCAGTTTATCATTTAGTTTCCCAAGGTTTTATCCCATTAAAAGCTAGTTCAAAGGGAATTTTATTTACAAAGAACCTTGTTCTTTTGGAAACAAGTCCTTATTAAAAAGATTTGAAGAGTTTAGATAATTCTACCTAAACCTGGCCATTATGAGGTACCCGCCTCAGAACTAGCATTATCCCTGCGATTTCTCTTACCGGATTTGTAGCTGGAAAGCAAGCATCCGTCTTGCTGGTCTGCCAATTCGAGTCTAAAGGCAGTGTGTTTTGGGCTCCTTATATACTCCCTCTTAATCAGTCTTAATTTGCTAAATAGGTCCACCTGTTTTCCAATGACATGGAGTAGGGTGGAATACAGAGTATTGTCTTGATATTATGGCGGCCATTTTGTAATGTGCAAAATACCCTGATTTCGAGTGTTTGTTTGCTTGTACCATCTTCTAAAAGCATATACAACTCGCTACAACATAGTAATTCTATTTAGACATTAACAGCTCTTTTGAACTTATTTTTGGATAATATTACAACTTCAAAAAACTTTTTTGTGATTTTTGTAAACAGCAGCCATTTTGTAATGTGCAAAATACCCTGAGTTCGAGTGTTTGTTTGCTTGTACCATCTTTTAAAAGCATATACAACTTGCTGCAGCATAGTATTTCTATTTAGCCATTAACAGCCCTTTTGAACTTATTTTTGGATAATATTACAACTTCAAAGAAATTTTTGGTATATTGCAACTATCGTTTATTTAATTTTAAAATATTCACCGATATTATCGAAAAGACAATGGGACAACTTCTAAGCCTTCAAGTTTTCACCGCATATTGGGCATTTTGCAACTTTACCAAATGTACTAGAGCCGAATATATGCCCAACAACGATAGCTCGATAGTGGCAGCCATATTGTAGAGCTGAATTTACCACTGTCAATATTCTGTTTTTGAGAGGGATAATACATATTGTTTAAATAATTCGGTCCCATTCCTCCTTGCTGTTTAATCCGCATCTATATGTATTAAATTTTGACATGTAATATTGATTTAATGAAAAGAAAAAAGAGGGAACAATATTACATGTCAAAATTTTATACATATAGATGCGGATTAAACAGCAAGGAGGAATGGGACCGAATTATTTAACATCACATACAGCATTACCCCCCTCTATAAACAATATGTATTATCCCTCTCAAAAACAGAATATTGACAGTGGTAAATTCAGCTCTACAATATGGCTGCCACTATCGAGCTATCGTTGTTGGGCATATATTTGGCTCTAGTACATTTGGTAAAGTTGCAAAATGCCCAATATGCGGTGAAAACTTGAAGGCTTAGAAGTTGTCCCATTCTCTTTTCGATAATATCGGTGAATATTTTAAAATTAAATAAACGATAGTTGCAATATACAAAAAATGTCTTTGAAGTTGTAATATTATCCAAAAATAAGTTCAAAAGGGCTGTTAATGGCTAAATAGAAATACTATGCTGTAGCGAGTTGTATATGCTTTTAAAAGATGGTACAAGCAAACAAACACTCGAACTCAGGGTATTTTGCACATTACAAAATGGCTGCCGTTTACAAAATCACAAAAAGTTTTTGAAGTTGTAATATTATCCAAAAATAAGTTCAAAAGAGCTGTTAATGTCTAAATAGAATTACTATGTTGTAGCGAGTTGTATATGCTTTTAGAAGATGGTACAAGCAAACAAGCACTCGAAATCAGGGTATTTTGCACATTACAAAATGGCCGCCGTAATATCAAGACAATACTCTGTATTCCACCCTACTCCATGTCATTGGAAAACAGGTGGACCTATTTAGCAAATTAAGACTGATTAAGAGGAGTATATAAGAGCCCAAAACACACTGCCTTTAGACTCGAATTGGCAGACCAGCAAGACGGATGCTTGCTTTCCAGCTACAAATCCGGTAAGAGAAATCGCAGGGATAATGCTAGTTCTGAGGCGGGTACCTCATAATGGCCAGGTTTAGGTAGAATTATCTAAACTCTTCAAATCTTTTTAATAAGGACTTGTTTCCAAAAGAACAAGGTTCTTTGTAAATAAAATTCCCTTTGAACTAGCTTTAATGGGATAAAACCTTGGGAAACTAAATGATAAACTGGCCTATGACTAAGTAGTCACCTTGATGTTATCCCTACAGAAATACTTCTGGACCAGAATTGTATTAACTGGAACCAGTAACCCTAAAGAAAAGAGGTGTTGGATTCAATCTACAAGGTTTTGCCTTAAAGGTGAGATTATAGACATTTGAGTTTGAAATATAAAGGAGTAAGTGTCTTATAGTATACCAGAGCCATTAATTTAAATAATTCCCTACAGGTAAATACCCGAAACCAAGAGGGATCTTATGATATAAAAATCATTGGTGAATAGTCCTATGGAAGGGTGATTGATGAATCCCTGTGTAACATGGACAGAAACAGGCGAGAGACTAAGTAATGAGAAAGCCCTGTTCATAACACGCATATAGTGGTAAGTCTTTCTATGCAGTCTCTGATCTTGCCACTTGATACCATATCCTTAGAGGGGTTTTATACTTATGAAATATCCTTTTTCACAGTATAATTTCGCCTCATTACCTGAGCGAGAACCTGATGAAAATTGACTCAACACCTCCTTGAAGATAAATAGGAGTTGACATCTAACCTGACAGGTAGTTAACAAACATACCTATCACAGGTTTAAACATGGACAGATTCGAAAACTATGTTTAATAAATTCAAGGCCCACATATGTTTCATGCAATAGTGGATTGATTTCTGGGTTACTAAATAAAAAATCATGAACGATGTAACGAAAGAATGTTTGGATATTAAAAATAAGCCTCTGCGTATGTAATAAAGGTTTTTATATTTTGTTTAGATTTTAAACATTGAATTATTGTCCTGAAGAAGGTGATGATCCACCTTTACACCGAAACGCCGCGTCGATAGTTGTTCTTTTCATTGTACACATTGTACCTTTTTTTTAAATGATGAATGTATGTTTTTAAATATAAATGGTTTTATTTATTTTGCATAAACATTTGATAACATAAACTGTACAACTATTTGAATAAAAGATAATTGAAAATACAATCCTTCGAATATTCATTTTTATGTTTGAATTTTCATTATAGATGTTTTTTTGCACATGACTGTAATATTTAGCAACCTGGAAAAATTTGCTTTGGTTTATGTGATTTCTGTGTATGTCCTTGACTAATGAAATGAATAGGATCTAGATGTCCTTTTTTTAGAACAAAAGAAAAAGGGAATTCTGTTTGTGTTTTTACATCGCAAGCCAACGACACGTGTCTGTGGGCCCTTTCTGACTACTGCCTTTGGCCTACACTGCGGTCAAGTAGGTCACACATTTGGAACTGAGTCTTGATCTATTAATGGCAGAGTTCATACCATTGTACACACCTCATCGCAGACTGCATCCCCTTTCAGCTCTGGTGCCACTAACTCTGTGCACTGAAAATCATGGACACTCACTGGTTGAACTTTGGTGGTGTCTGAGTCTATGGCCTGGGGGTTGTCTTCATCATTCATCATCATGTGGCTGGTACTGACTTGGTGTTAAACACGAGTCTGTAGCATTCATATCCTCCATATTGCCTGTTTCAGCTTGGTTCTGCCCTCTGCATCATGCCCTGGCAGAACACCTTCCACTGTCCCCCGAAACACTCCGCGACATTCAGCTTCGACATCGACGAGGACCCGCTCAGCTCTCGTGGCCCTACCTCAGTGCACCACAAGTCACTGTCCCATGGCGGTGTGCCTGTGCCGGCCGCAGTGCATCCGGGGCCACTAACTCTGTGCAGCTCAAGTCATGGACCCTTGCTGTTTGAACTTTGAACTTCTGATTGTCTGATCACTGTTGTAGTTGTTGCCACCACCAACCACTCCCTGAGGGCTGGCTTACACTCACCCCACACCCATCCAGCACAGGCGTCACTGGACATGTGACCCTGGCAATAAAACAGGCCGGGCGCACATGCCCGTAGCCAGTTCCACAAACTATCTAAGAGTGTCCGTGTGGTCATTATGTATGCATGAGGGCCCCGGGCCCTACCACATGACATTGTGCTGTGCACAGCGGAAGCAACCATGTCACCTCAGGCAGTGGGGAAGACCTGGGACATGTAGCTGTGTCGTACCCCCCTGTAAGCGTAAACGGAGTGGGCTGGCGTACGACAGTCCAGCATAGGGGTCTGGATAATCAGCCCGGGGCTCTGGGCGTTGCTAAGTGTTGGCCTTGCCAAAGGAAGTAACTAATGTGTGTGTCTCTGTTGTAGTGTCGGCGCCACCTGTCCCGCAATGGACAATGTTGCGATGTAGCATGCCCCCGGAGTGCAGGCTCGGCCGAAGGGATAAATGAAGGAGTGCAAGCCCGCTCGGGGTCCGGGATCATACATGCCAACTGTTGTGTGTGTCGCTATTACCGCAGCATAGGCCAAAGGTCTACCCTCAACCGCATTGCGAGTTCAGCCAGCCATGAACTCTACATCTGTGTCCGCCCTATCCTTACCATAGGCCTACACACACGTGGCTGCCCACCTTCAATGCACAACATCACAGTGTCGTTGTCAGGCTTGTGGACATGCGCAGACAGGCATGACAATGGTGTGCCGTAGGAGTGCAAGTGATGCAACCGTGCTGCGCACACTAGTAAATAGGCTCGGGGAGGGAGGAGCAGCAGTGAGGCTACGTAATACACATTGATGCTGCTCATTTGCTACAAGCAGTACCTGTCAAACAGGAATAATGAAGTCATACATATCACACACCAATGAACCAGTGAACCTGCCAACACATCATGCAGAACCAACTTTTGACTCATGTCTCTCTGCACTGTCACAGGTGATCAAGAATATGCACTCTGCCCTTTGATGATGACACCCCTCTGAGCCCCGAACACACAGGCCCAGAGGCAGTACAATGCAGACCACAAACGCACCAGGGACATCGTGGAACGCACATTTGGGGTGTTGAAGTCACGTTTCAGGTGCCCGGCCATCACAGGTGGAAGGCTCCTGTACAGCCCAGGCATCGTGTGCAAGATGATCGTTGCATGTTGTGTGTTGCACAACATATGTGTACGCACCAATGCCCCATGGCTACAAGTGCCAGATGCACCGGACGATGATGAGGAAGATGAGGCAGGTGGACCACACCCCACTGCAGCAGCAGCAGGAATAGCCCGTAGGAACACCATCTTTGACAATTTCTTCACTTGAGCACATCACATTGTCACAGTCCTTAGCAATCATGGGACAGTACAAAATGACCACAGGCACAGCATGTGCAAATAAATTCATTACAACACACATTCCCTGTGTGCATGTTACTCCTCTGTACAAGCACATCACTCTGACAAGTGTAAGTGCAATATGTAGTGCTAACAATCTCACTAATTGGAAATAGATGGTGGGTGTGTCACCTCTGTACAGAGAGGCTGTTTAGGGTGTCACGTATTAGAAATGCCATTTCTGTGTGTCAAAGATAGTACGGAATCCCACTCATCAGCGTTTCACATGTGTCCCAAATCATTACACATAGGCTGTCATTTGTGACCTACAATTGACAACAGGGCTTCTTTTGGGGTCACATATGTACCACCATGATGCAGGGATGCACCCTGTGACTCAAGTCCCACAACATGAGCTACATGGACATAAGGGGGAATCACTGCCCCTATATTTGTCCATGCTTTCATACTTGATTAATCATAGACATGACATATCTGTGTGTATTAGAATGTATTATTCATGTTCAGTGGAGTGTTGAGGCTGTCTTAGTACTGGGCCATGCAGACAACACTTTACAATGTTGCCCCGTGGAGGACCAGCCAGAGTCCTTTAGGGATTGGCAAGTTACTCGGAAAGGGAAGAGTCCAGTCTGCAGGCTGATTGCTGTGTCATTGTTGAGCATACAAAATATGGCAGTCCATGTCGAGGTCCAAGGTTAGTGTCGCAGAGTGTGTCGGGGGACAGTGGAAGGTGTTATTCCAGGGCATGATGCAGAGGGCAGACCCAAGCAGAAACAAGCCATATGGCGGAGATGAATGCTACTGCTTCCTCCTTACCACTAAGGCAGATTCATCCTCATCTTCGTCCTCTGACGTTTCATGTGCCTCACATGTGGGTGGTGGTGTTTGGTTTGCAGCACTGTGTGACACTGAAACATCAGGGGCCAGAGATGTGGATGTAGAAGTAGCAGCAGCATTCATCTGCGCAATGTCTTGTGGCATCACTCCCATGATGAGGATCTGCAGGGCATGGAAGATCCCATCTACAGCTTTCTCATGTGCAGCCGTGGTAGCCATTCTTTGCGCCTGCATCCGCTCCATGTTCTCCATGACCCTCCTTATGTTTCCCAAATCACGGATGACATTGCTGTAGCCACTCTGACTAGGCAGTTGTTGTTGTCTCCGAGTCATGACTCCAGCGACGCCAGCCATGGATTGTTGGAGGGCATGGGGCGGACTGTGGGTGTCCGTTAGGGAGAGTAAGTGGTCCCTGATGGGACTTAGACACCCACGTATGGCAACTAGTTTGGCTGCCATGTGGTCGAACCCCACCCGCACCTGTTCAGCCAGCTCTTTCTGGCAGTCTAACACACGGCGTTGAACGCCATGTGTTCTTCGGAGAGGTGCTGGGAGCCAGACGTGGTGATGGGTGCTTCCTGCTGTGTGGTCTGTGCAGGGGGTGGGATCACCTCGATGGTGCTGGGCTTTCCTGCTACTGGAGGTGGGGTGCAGAGGTTGTCCATGAACCGTTGGAGTTTGTCGTAGTCGATGTCCTGGGGGTCGTTTCCATCATCACTGATGTGATGTAGGGTCTGCTCTGCAGGAGGTGTTGATTGTCCCTCTGCAATGTAAAGGGGAGATGCAGTTTCACAGTGTGTTCTATGTATGTTGACGCATTGGCGGAGTTTACATACAGACTGTATGACAATGTACATTGTGACTGTTTGTGAGGAGATGCCTATTTGATGCGGGACAGTGGACATTTGTACTACATCACGGATGTGAGGTTGTCCTCGTACATTGTCATCTCACAGTTTCCTGCTATGCCAGATGTGATTGGCCATTTTGTACACACATGCGGCACCAGTTGTGTCCTGTGTTCTGTTGTGAAAGTGTTGCAGTTTGTACCTCATTGTTGTCAATGTTGAGGTGCTCTTATTCTTATGTGTGTGTGCTGCATTGTGGGTGAGTCGCCCCTGCAGCTCTGATTTGGCTGCCCCTTATCCCTTTCAGGCGGTGTGCCTTTGACTTCTGTGCTTCTACAGTGCTGAGATGTTGCGGGCTTGGGTAAATTGGGCTCTTGGTCGAGTTGTGACTCTTGGGCATGGTTTATCCGCAGATGTGTTGTTGACATCAGGGGTTGTTTGTGCACGTGGATGTGTCAGAGTGTGACCAGCTCCTTTCCGGATGTGGTCCACACTCAGTCACCTCAGTGTCGTGGCGTGCACCATGTCATGATAATTGGACTGCAGCCATGCCGTGTATGGGTTTGTTGTGAGATTAGTGATGTGTGGGGAGGGCCCCCTCCAGGCACATTGTCGACGGGGCCTACTTGCTGTTTCTATGTGTGCTGCAGTATGCCAAGGAGATCATGGACATGATCCAGAGTCATTGTGGGTGTGCAGTGTGCTCTACTTAATTGTGCATGTGTGCCATTGTGCCCATCTCCCCCATCCCCCCAGTCCCTGGTCGGTACTCACCCTGTTGATGTTGTGTCAGGTCATGTTGAGCAGTGTCCGGATCCACTACTCCTGGCACCGTATCCCGACTGATGACTGTGGCCACCATTTTCTCCATGTCATCCAGCTCCTGGTGTGCTGCTGGACCCCCACTCCAATCGGCGTTGCTGCTTTCATGTTGGCATCGAGTTTCTTCTTGGTTTTGCCCTTCACATCATTCCAGCGCCTCTTGACCTCTTCCATTGTCCTCCTCAACTCTGCAACAGCATTCACATGGTCCAAGATAGTCTGCCATGTTTGCTTCTTTGTTGCCAATGACACGTTGGAGGTGACGAACAGTTGTTGGTAGTGTTCTATCACCTCCGTAACGATGATCCTGTTTTCCTGCGGACTGAACCGCGTCTTCCTCTTCTCCTTGCCCTTCCCCGACCCCGAGGCTCCTTGCTGGTTGTCTGTGGGGTTCACGTTGTCCTCTGCACTCGGTCCGGGTGCATCCATGGTGCTACGCAGTTTATTTTTTCCTGCTTTTATGGTGCATTTTCCCGCATGACGCGTGGGAATTGCAGGCCTGTCGCTGATTTTTTATCGTGATTTGGGGCATCGCAACTTTTTTCGCGTTTTTGTTTTGTATTTTTTCGGTGTTGCGTTAATTTTAACACGGTCATTTGGCGCGTTATCGTGAGACTATCGCATGGTGCCGCCTGGTTGAGAATACAACGTTAACACTGTGTTATTTTCTTGCGATAGACTGCGAAGTGCAAAGTTGCGTTAAGCTAATTTTGCGATAATTATCACACGTTCTTGAGAATATCCCCCTCAATTATTTGTACCTTGAGTCGGTGGTAGATGGGCATCGTATTCAACATGCATCACATAGCGTATAAACAAACACCTTCATTCTAAGGGGCATATTCTCAAGGACTCATCGCCGAATTAGCGGCACTTTTCCGCCACGAAAGTGGTGATAGATTTATCGCCCTATGCACAAGCCTGCGCTAACAGCCGACATCGTCAGTTTACCTGCGATAGCTGGCGCTAAAAACATCGCCAAGGCTGACCGCGACAACTAACGCTAATCATATGCAGAGTAGGCGTTCCCGTGCAAAAACTCACGATAACACCACTTCGCGATATTCTCAACGACCAGCCAGATCGGCGATGCGGTCCAAAAACAGGCGATAAGGCACGTTAGCAGCAGGGACTTAAGACCTGCTTTTTCCTGGTCTTAAGTAGGACGAAAACCTGCAGTATAATGGGAGCCCAGCCCAGAGCCACATCTGAAGACCAACAGATGCCATGGAGCTACTAATCATGCAGCTTGGACACCCAAGAGGGCCACAACACCCACCGCCACCACCCCCAGGACCTCTCCCACCCCCAGTACCACCCCCACCCTGGACTGCCACCGAGGCAGCGCAGAACAAGACAGCAGACCTTCGGAAAACGCACCAGCCTCAGAGACTTAACGCCAGAGGATGTCATTGCCCACTACATGCTCAAAAGGACAACCATCCTCCGCATCCTGACCCACATTGCCCACAGGCTGACGGTACCAACACAGCGGACAACTAACATCCCTCCGCAGACAAAGCTGCTGGCTGTGCTGCACTTGTTGGCCTCTGGTACCTTCCAACCAACAACTACCAGAGTCAGAGGAGTCTCACAGCCAGCCCATTCAAAGTTCCTCACACCTGTCTTGGATGCCATCATCATCTTGATACCCCAGCACCTTCACTTCCCCCACACTGCGCAGGAACAGCTGAAGACCAAGCAAGGCTTCTACGCCATAGCTGGCTTCCCGCACGTGTTGGGGGCAATTGACTGCACACATGTCCTACTTGTGCCCCCTGCCGACACTGCACACAATTACCGCAACAGAAAGCCCACGCATTCCATCAATGTGCAGGCAATAGTGGACCACCGGGGACTGTTCACCAATGTCGTCGCCAACTTCCCAGGCAGTGTGCATGATTCCTACATCTTCCGACAGTCCATCATCAACCAGCGCTTTCAGGATGGCACCTATGGAAATGCACTGCTCGTTGGTAAGTACCAACGGAACACACCACACACCTCAACTCCACAATCATACAACTCACAACTGTGGGAATGCCCACGTAACAAAATCACATACAACATGCCAACCAACATGCCCACCTACCAGACACAACAACACAAGTAACTGTGGTAACAGGGGCCAGACATGTAGACAAACCATCCACAAAGGCATAGCCCCTGTGCCACACAATTGCAGGACGTGGGGAGAGTTGGGAACCAAGAATGTGCGAAGGAGGCAATTGACCCATGAATAAGAATGTACACAATGCCAAGTCTGGCGGTGATGTGCTGGACAGTCTTGAGTATGCAGAGCACAGACATGTCCATGTGGATATATACTGCTGGTGTCTGTAGTGTTGTGGACAGTGGATGCAACCATGTCACCTCAGGCAGTGGGGAAGACCTTGGACATGTAGCAATGTCGCCCCCCCTGTAAGCGTAAGCATAGTGGTCCGGGCCGGCGTACGCCAGTCCAGCGTAGGAGTGTGAATAAATTGCCCGGGGCTCTGGGCGTGGTTTGTCCGCAGATGTCTTGTTGACGTCAGGGGTTGTTTGTGCACGTGGATGTGTCAGAGTGTGACCTGCTCCTTTACGAATGTGGTCCACACTCAGCCACCTCAGTGTCGTGGCGTGCACCATGTCGTGATAATTGAACTGCAGCCATGCTAATCGTCATGCAGTGTCACTTGCATTGTCAGTGTGGCTCATGGACCCGCAGCTTTGCTGGGTTCAGCACATGTGCATGGGTTTGTTGTGAGATTAGTGATGTGTGGGGAGGGCCCCCTCTTGGCACATTGTCGACGGGGGCCTACTTGCTGTTTCTATGTGTGCTGCAGTATGCCAAGGAGATCAGGGACATGGTCCAGAATCATTTTGGGTGTGCACTGTGCTATACTTAATTGGGCATGTGTGCCATTGTGCCCATCTCCCCCTGTCTCCCCAGTCCCTGGTCGTTACTCACCCTGTTGCTGTTGGGTCAGGTCATGTTGAGCAGTGTCCGGTCCCCCAACTCCTGCCACCGTCTCCCCACTGATGACTGTGGACACCATTTCCTCCATCTCATCCAGCTCCTGCTGTGGCGCTGGACTCCCACCTCCAGTCTGCATTGCTGCTTTCCGGTTGTTAGCGAGTTTCAGCTTGGTTTTGCGCTTCACATCATTCCAGCGCTTCTTGCAGTCGTCCACTTCCCTTCTCTTCACTCCGACTGCATTCACCTTGGCCAAGATAGACTGCCATATTGCATTTTTAGTTGCCAATGACACAGTGGAGGTGATGAACAGTTGTTGGTGGTGTTCTATCACCTCCGTAATCAGGATCTTGTTTTCCTGCGGACTGAATCGCGGGTTCCTCTTCTTCTTCTCCTTGCCCTTCTCCTTCCCCGAGGTCCCTGGCTGGTCCTCCGGGGGCTTTGTGGGGTTCTGGTTGTCCTCTGTAGTTGCTCCAGCTTCCTCCATGGTGCTTCTCAGTTGTTTGGGGGTTTTTTTTGCAACTTTTATGGTGATTTTTCCCACCTGACGTGGGAAAAGCAAGCCTGGCGCTGCTTATCGCTGATGTTTTTATCGCTGTTGGGCCCATCGCCACTTTTTTCACGTTCGGGTTTCCTTTTTTATCGCCGTCCCGGTAATTTTAACGCGGACATTTGACGCGTTATTGGGAGACTATCGCATGTTGCCGGCATGTTGCCAATACCCCATTAACACAGTGTTATTTTCCCGCGATAGACGGCGTTATGTAAAATTGCGTTAACCTAGGTTGGCGATGATTATCGCCCGTTCTTGAGAATATCCCCCTAAGTGTGCAAAGAACTGTTACACTCGACCGACTTGTTTTACTCTGTATTTTGCTGATTGCTTCTATGTTTTCAGATAACAATGCCCTCCGGATAGTCATTTGTGAATATTAGAGATGAATATTTTCATCTGGGGTTGAAGCGGTGTTGTTTTTTCAGTGTCTTGGTAGCATTCATCGGAACTTAATAGAGACCCAGCTAGAAGACTGGCATTGTTAAAGAAATCCTAGGTATCACAAACAGAGAATTCTTAGACAAGGATTTGATGGTACAAGGTTTAGTGTCTACTAAATTGCTCAAATTCTTTAGGCTTTTTAGACGTCTGTGGCGTCATTTTCTAAACCTTTTCAAGACTTTGTAGTCCTTGTTTTTGACAGCAATTTTTATTTTATTTTGTGTTTTGAAAAGACCATCAAAATTGCCAGTGGGACAATTATATCTTCCTGCAAGATAATTGCAGGTCAACAATCTAGAGTCACATATATAACGTGAAATAATACTGTACCTAATTGAAAAATGGAACCCTGTCCGTGACTGACTGCGAGATATTGGTGCTAAAAATACTGAGATATAATCACAACTAATTCTACCAAGTGTAATTTACCAAAGCAGTTAAATGCCTCATTAAGGGTAGTATGCTCTATGTAAATGCAAATTAAATTTCAATTCAACATGGAACAGAAGAAGCCAGAGGTGCACACTATGTGCACAGAAGCCTTTCTTAGCATCTGGCCCCTAATTCCCTCCAACAATATTATACCAGCATATCATTTATCCTTGTCTGCTTATGTTACTACTTTATTCTTTCACATAATAATGTAGAATAAGGTAAACAAATATAGCTAATGTGAGTAACCCAAGCGTTCTGTTTGCCTGAAACAATCTCAAAATTCTGCTTAGGGTGCTATGAATTGTCAGAAACCAAAAATTCACATCACGGCAATAACAATATGATTTCTCGGTGGTATGAAGTATAAATCAGAAGTCCTTATGTTAACAAAGTACAAAACTCTAATCACAGCATAAATTATATCACTTATGACATCACGAGGCTCTACAACTGTAGGGAGCAAAGGTGAAAAGTAAATAGCAGCCCTTTCTTTAAACATTCTACAACACAGACACCAAAGCAATAGCATAATTAATACATCAGATTTCAGTAGCAATTTGTTGCTTCTTCTTTAACATTCTGTGAATTTAGAGGTGAAATTTGCAAGTATGCTCAGGTGTCAACTGACTCTTAAAAGGGCATCTGGGAGGAATGGAAGTTCTGCTGCGCGCAGCTAGAACAACTGTCCCCCAATTATAAGCTCAGGCTAATTCATTTTAAATTTATAAATCAATATTATCGAACACCCATACAACTGTATCGAATGGGCATTAGGCCGAACGCGGAATGCTGGAGATGTCGTACAGACCAAGCCACTTTCTTACACTTGGCCTGGAGCTGCCCCCCAATAGCAGCGTATTGGAAGGAGATCTTTCAAACCATTAGCGAGATACTCATGATACAAATAGCACCTGGGGCAACGATGGGCCTATTGGGATACGTAAAGAGTATGCCTGTGGGGGTTCGCAGACTTTTGGCTATGTTGCTAATATTAGCAAAACGTAGGATTGCTATGAAATGGGGTAGGCCGCACCCTCCCAAGCTCAAAGACTGGATTGTTGATGTTACGTTCTGTCAGGAACAAATCACTGCTTTTTGGGAGTTGATGCCTGTGGCCTCTCGCCCGAAAGACATTTGGGGCCCATTTCTAACCTGGCTGAGGGCCGCGGATCAGAACATACCACAACCCGGTGAAGAGTAGGTTGCAGAATTAGGTTACTCTGCAGCGAATAGGAAACGGACCCAGTATACCAAACAAAAGATTATTTATTTGGGGTCTTTTACATGACATCATTTGCTACGTGGATATGTGCATGTATGCACTATTAAAGTCTTTTCTTCCTCATTACTTGTGATCAATATTCCCATGTAACCTGCTACTATTGCAACTTGTCAATAAGTGAAATTGTTATGATTGTCAACCTGTACAATATTCCAATTGCCAATAAATGAATAAAAAAATAAAAAGGGCATCTGGGAATCTCATAAAAAATTAGTTAAATGGGATATATGTGATATGGTTTGGCTGGTGCAGGAATCATCCACCAGCAAAGAAGAGTGTGGGGCCATATCACCTCAGAAATTGGAGCAGTGGAATACTTACCCACATTTAGAGACTCCTGCCTTGGCAGCTGCGGTTTCAACATCAAAGTGACTGTGTCCGTATGGGAGGATACACTTGGGGAACAGGGGTTCTGTTGGAAATTCAGCCAGCGATGTCTTGTATGGTGGAACTTCCACTTCTAACAGTGGGAATTTGAGTACACCTCTAAAGTGCGATATATTGTCCGTCTACCTCCATTACCGTTATCTCCTTCATGCTAGGGAGGGTGTGTTGCCCAGAATACCAGGGACACTAAACTAACCTTTTTACTGAACTTCCACCACCATTTGTGTACTCGACCTCATGGAGGTATTTCCACCTAATGTGAGCCCAACCTAGAAGCAGTGTTCAAAACCCACAGCTCACCAAGTGGGCCTTATGATTGGGCACCAGCTTGAATTAAACTTTAAAAAGGTTTATACGGCATTAAACTAAATCTTGGTACCCTTCCAAAACTGTGACATTTTTTCAGAGCATTTTTTGACCATGCATTAGGGGTTATTATAGGTTTCACAATGATCCAAACCAAAAAACAGAAAGACTGAAAAAGAACGAGGAAAGTCATATAAAAACAGAAATGTATTTTGGAGAGTTATGGCTAAAGTCATGCTAAGGGAAAGAAGCGAGCATGGACGTGAGAATTCAAGAGCCAATGTTCATTAGGCCGAGCATTCGAGACCTCTTGTATATACTTTAGTATATACTTATATGTGTATGTACTTTGTGGGCTCTGGAGATCAGCCCTAGGACTTGTCTGCTTCCGTTTAGGGACTTTTTTTCTGTTCAACTGCCTCTAATTAACTGTCTTGACAGAAAACGACCAGTAGAGGTCAGTAAAATACCAGAATTGCCTTCTGCTGAGGGACTTTCTTTTTTTATTTTCTAGCAACTGCCTCTATTTAACTTTCTTGATAGAAAACGACCAGCAGGGGTCAGTAAAATACCAGAATCACTTTGGCATTTTCTAGAGTAATATTTTTTTCAAATCTTGTATTTTCAGTGATATGACCACGGAAGGCCCTGATTTTATATTAAAAACAGAGCTTTGTACTATACCATTTCCCACTGAAAGGCAATATTTCTCTCCATGTGTTCCCATACCTGGGGTGTCACGCAGTTTGGTGCTTACTTTCCCTCCATGTTAAAGAACAGTAGATGTTTCAGCACCCAGGCTAATGTGCTGCATAGCTAAATACATATAAGGTCCCAAAGGCAAGACCGATTGCTTTGTAAATGCTTGTTTTTTGTTATTTCCGGGTATTATAATTTGAAACAGGAAAATGCATTTTTGTCTGCAATGCTACACTAACTGTTCCGGCTAATGAGCCATATTTGCAACACTAAGCTGCAAAGACCCTCTGCTGGTGAATCCATAAGGCTCCCATTCCTCACCTTATAGATGCACCAGCCTGATTAGAATAGAGTTGTCAAATCACTCAGTGTGACAAAGACACTGTGGGCCCAATTCACATAGTCAGCACTGGTGGCGGATGTTCCGTAGTCGTGGCAGGGGCCATCACTCCTGCGGGACTTCCGCAATGAGAAACTGAAGTTTAGAGGTCCCGCTAAGAGGGTGGACCCCTGCCACAAGTGCGGGGCCTCCCCCACAAGTGCGGGGGCTTTCTGTGAATCGAGCCCTATGTTTCTACTCATTCTACTCATAGGATTTCCATTGACAATCTGTAATGATTTAATTTTACTTGAATCAATTGCAAGTACACACCTGGAAAAAATGTATTGTAAAAAAAGCCTAGGACCGTATACATGTATTTTGCAGACATAGTGGAATCATGGTAATGTAGTTATAGCTCGTTATGAATGCACTTTTTTCAGCTAATGAGCTGTGTAGAAATGTGTAATTTTAAGTCCTCTTTTCCACCTGCAGAGTAGACAGATAGTGCATACTGCACGTGGTAGATACCCTTTTCCGAGGAAGTGAGGGGGATATTAGCGACAACTTGCGATAATTATCGCAAACCGCGCTTAGCGCGTTTTTTTTTATCGCCGCGTATCGCTGGATATTATCGCGGAGATAACACGCTATTAGCAACGTTTATCTCCAATGCGATAAAATATCCAGCGATAGCGGCGAAATGCGTGAATATCGCTGGAAATCCAGCGATATTCACGCATTAACGCCATGGGGGACTTAGCCTGACAATCCACCTCCCATTGAACAAACAGGTAAGTCATGTTTTTAGCAGGTGTTAAATACTAGCGATAATCGCGCTTAGCGCGAGTTTTTTTATCGCTTCGCGTGCGTTGCTAATAGGGGGAAGTTGTGTTAGTGACTGTTTTCAGTCGCTTTTAGTTGGGAACGCCTACCTTGCATGTCATTAGCGATAATTATCGCTGGCATGCAAGGCGATGGGAAAACCGTCCGCTATCGCCAGAAAGCTGTCGCTAACGCCTGTTAGCGACAGCTTGCTGATAGGGCGATAAAAAAATCGCCGCTACAGCGGCAAAAAGTGCCGCTAAAGCGGCGATAAAGCCCTTGCTAATATGCCCCTAAGATTCAGCACTAGCAGTAATTATCACCTACTCTTGAGTTCCTCTGGTTGGAATAAGGCATAGCATGCAGTATCTTTGTTTTCTCCACTGATTACCATGTTTTGTTTTTTGTCTGGCCATTTTCATAGGACAAATTTTATAAGGAGTTTCCTGGAGAAATGTGGCCAATTAATTACTGCCCAGCTCCAAATGCGGATTTGTGTACAACTCCCTGTGTGTGCACAAATCAGAAGTTAACTCGGTACAGGGGAGGAGGCCTTTGATGTATAGGAGATCATTGCAGATAGTATAATGTGGACTCCTTGCACTTTTTCTTTACCGATTTTTCTATACTCTTTCACAAAGCGTTCAATAGGTGAAGTTCTATAGAAATAAAATGACTGCTGGGGCTTGGCTGTGAAATCTGCACAGTAGTTATTGCCTCCTCTGATCATGACAGTGACATTTAGGGTAATGTTCTACTGTATTAAGGGCAAAGAAAACTAGCAGTAGGCCACCATTCATGAGAG
The DNA here is from genome assembly GCA_963921515.1 of Calotriton arnoldi. Taxonomy (NCBI): domain Eukaryota; kingdom Metazoa; phylum Chordata; class Amphibia; order Caudata; family Salamandridae; genus Calotriton; species Calotriton arnoldi. Next base: position 1,950,343 of record CAWUFW010002773.1, read on the forward strand.
TCACGGGATAGCTAGCACTCATATGTAAATTTGCTTTAAAGGGGTGGCTTTAACCACTTCCCAGGTTGTTACCAATCTGCCATATTACCAGGCGCGGCCGGTACAGATAAGAGCGGTGGGGAGGGGCGGGGGGGGATAGTCGACATATGATGGGATTGGGAGAAAAATAAAATAAAAAAATAAAACCACTTACCTTGCGCTCGAGCGCAAGGTAAGGGGTTTTATTTATTTATTGTATTTTCCCTAACCCGGCGTATGTCGACTCCACCCCCACACCCCTCCCCCTCTGGCTCACCGCTCTTACTTGTACCGGCCACACCTTCATATTACTTGTTTTCAGAAAGATCAGCAATTCTAATACAGTTGTAATAGCATGTGTCATCCCATACCGTGTGAGGAGTTAATAGTCTCCACTATAAATTGAATTCAAATGTGAAGTGCTTTTATGTGAAGATTCTTCCACCATCGTTTCCTGTCAGTGATCGGCTTCCCTTTGCATAGCATAGTATGGTAAGAAGGCAGAAGGTTTGCAGGTTTTAAACTGAACTGATCATATGTTGGTCACCCCTTCCCCTCATTAGTGTAGCTGGCCTTATATGTATATCCCTATTGTCAGGAGGGCTGCTAATCAGAATTACCGATCTTTTCCTTTTCTGCTACAAAATTATGAGAAATAAAATATGTTCACAGAACTTACACAGACTTTAGTAATTTCATCGTTTTTTCAATGAAATCTGGTCTTCAAATTGACCTTGGCTGATGTGGTCTCCCTATTTACATAATGGTAACGAGCCGGGGTAAGCGAGGGTGAGCAGTAGCTTTAAAATCTTGACAGAAAAGTAGCCAAAAGGAGGCAAGCCACACTGTACTCTCTTCATTTGCCGTCCTCTCTCCTGCCATTCTCAAGACTCCTTAGATGAAATATTGTCTTCACCCATACTTTTAATAGGCAGGCCTCATACAGTGCATTTATGCTGTTCAGAGAATTGACTTTTGCATAGAGGCTCTGAACCTGCAGGAGGTACTACGTTTTAACAGGTCCTGTACTGCCTGAAAAACCTTACTGCACAGGTTCTATACACTATTAAGAGGTCAAACTGGTCAGCGCCGCATTCCCTGCATGTAGCACGTTTCCTGTCTATGCCTACTCAGGCAAGGCCTTTCTCCAGTCAATACATTACTATAACCAAGGGAAGGCTGTCAGTCACAGAGAAAAAGGCCTGTAATGACCTGCTCAGTACTCCTCAATTTCAGAACCCAAAATTAGGTACTGTCCAGTACTGTCCAGTACCTAGAAATAGTTGTTATCGCCATGTGGCACCATAATATCTGAACAGCGTCGTTTTCCAAACCCCATACTTTGACTCACTCTGTGTAGGATCCTGGCAACTCACTAGGCCTCTCTCCACATATCCATTACTACAATTTCCTGTACTGCTATAATTTCAGGAACATCTGAAAAGGTAGGCCCTAGAATAGCTCTCACATCTAGCAGTAATAGCAACCAAAATCACTTTCTGATAGGGAACAGGTGCCCCAAGCTGTTCACCTAATTGCTTATAACGCTACTGGTTCCAGATTAAAGCTATCACGCACCCAAACCGCCTCCAAAGAACTGTTTCCTTCTCTTTCCGAAGCTGATTATAACACTCTCAATTAAGAGTTTCTATAAAGCAAATTTATTTAAGGTGCAAAACACCTTATGGAAATGTGCCAGTTTACTGTTTCGTTGCATTGTGTTGACAACAAATATCTCACACACTATGCTCTTGCTACCCATCTCTGGGGGATATTCACAAGAACGTGCGATAAACATCGCCAAAAAAGGCTAACGCACGTTTTCATATCGCCGTCTATCGCGGGAAAATAACTCTGTGTCAACATCGTATTCACAACACGGCGGTAACATGCGATAGTCTCAAGATAACGCGCAAATGCCCGCGTTAAAATGAACGCGACACGGAAACAATGCGAAACACGAACGCGAAAAAAGGTGCGATGCACCCAATTGCGATACAAAAATCAGCGAGAACCAGCGACAGGCCTGCAATTCCCATGCGTCATGCAGGAAAATGCACTATAAAAGCACCGAAAAACACAAACAAAACAATTCAAACTGCGTAGCACCATGGATGCACCTGGACCGAGTTCAGAGGACAACGCGAACCCCACAAGCCCCACAGACGACCAGCAAGGAACCTCGGGGTCGGGGAAGGCCAAGGAGAAGAGGAAGACGCGGTTCAGTCCGCAGGAAAACAGAAACATCGTTACAGAGGTGACAGAACACTACCAACAACTGTTCGTCACCTCCAACGTGTCATTGGCAACAAAGACGCAAACATGGCAGACTATCTTGGACCATGCGAATGCAGTTGCAGAGTTGAGGAGGACAATGGAAGAGGTCAAGAGGCGCTGGAATTAAGTGAAGGGCAAAACCAAAAAGAAACTCGATGCCAACATGAAAGCAGCAACGCAGATTGGAGGTGGGGGTCCAGCGGCACACCAGGAGCTGGATGACATGGAGAAAATGGTGGCCACAGTCATCAGTCGGGATACGGTGCCAGGAGTAGTGGATCCGGACACTGCTCAACATGACCTGACACAACATCAACAGGGTGAGTACCGACCAGGGACTGGGGGGACTTGGGAGATGGGTACAATGGCACACATGCACAATTAAGTAGAGCACACTGCACACCCACAATGACTCTGGATCATGTCCCTGATCTCCTTGGCATACTGCAGCACACATAGAAACAGCAAGTAGGCCCCCATCGACAATGTGCCTGGAGGGGGCCCTCCCCGCACATCACCAATCTCACAACCAACCCATGCACATGTGTTGAACCCAGCAAAGCTGTGGGTCTGTGAGCCACACTGACAATGCAAGTGACATTGCATGACGATTAGCATGGCTGCAGTCCAATTGCCATGACATGGTGCACGCCACAACACTGAGGTGACTGAGTGTGGACCCCATCCAGAAAGGAGCAGGTCACACTCTGACACAACCACTTGCACAAACAACCCCTGACGTCAACAACACATCTGCGGACAAACCATGCCCAAGAGTCCCAACTCGACCAAGAGCCCAATTTACCCAAGCCTGCAACATCTCAGCACTGTAGAAGCACAGAAGTCAAAGGCACACCCCCTGAAAGGGAGAAGGGGCAGCCAAATCAGAGCTGCAGGGGCGACTCACCCACAATGCAGCACACACACATAAGAATGAGAGCACCTCAACATTGATAACACTGTGGTACAAACTGCAACACTTTCACAACAGAACACAGGACACAACTGGTGCTGCATGTGTGTACAAAATGGCCAATCACACCTTGCATAGCAGGAAACTGTGAGATGACAATGTACGAGTACAACCTCACATCCGTGATGTAGTACAAATGTCCACTGTCCCGCATCAAATAGGCATCTCCTCACAAACAGTCACAATGTACATTGTCATGCAGTCTGTATGTAAACTCCGCTAATGCGTCAACATACATGGAACACACTGTGAAACTGCATCTCCCCTTTACATTGCAGAGGGACAATCAATACCTCCTGCAGAGCAGACCCTACATCACGTCAGTGATGATGGAGACGACCCCCAGGACATTGACTACGACGAACTCCAATGGTTCATGGACAACCTCCGCACCCCACCTCCAGTAGCAGGGCAGCCCAGCACCATTGAGGTGATCCCACCCCCTGCACAGACCACACAGCAGGAAGCGCCCACCACCACGTCTGGCTCCCAGCACCTCACCGAAGAACACATGGCGTTCCAACGCCGTGTGTTAGACTGCCAGAAGGAGCTGGCTGAACAGGTGCGGGTGGGGTTTGACCTCATGGAAGCCAAAATAGATGCCATACGTGGGTGTCTAAGTCCCATCAGGGACCACTTACAGTCCCTAACGGACACCCACAGTCCGCCCCATGCCCTCCAACAATCCATGGCTGGCGTCGCTGGAGTCATGACTCGGAGACAACAACAACTGTCTAGTCAGAGTGGCTACAGCGATATCATCTGTGATTTGGGAAACAAAAGGAGGGTCATGGAGAACATGGAGCGGATGCAGGCGCAAAGGATGGCTACCACGGCTGCACACGAGAAAGCTGTAGATGGGATTTTCCATGCCCTGCAGATCCTCATCGTGGGAGTGATGCCACAAGACATTGCGCTGATGAATGCTGCTGCTACTCCTACATCCACAACTCCGGCCCCTGATGTGTCAGTGTCACACAGTGCTGCAAACCAAACACCACCACCCACATGTGAGGCACATGAAACATCAGAGGACGAAGAGGAGGATGAATCTGCCTTAGTGGTAAGGAGGAAGCAGTAGCATTCATCTCCGCCATATGGCTTGTTACTGCTTGTGTCTGCCCTCTGCATCATGCCCTGGAATAACACCTTCCACTGTTCCCCGACACACTCTGCGACACTAACCTTGGACCACGACATGGACTGCCATATCTTGTATGCTCAACAATGACACAGCAATCAGCATGCTGACTGAAATCTTCCCCTTCCAAGTAACTTGTCAATCCCAAAAGGACTCAGGCTGGCCCTCCACGGGGCAACATTGTAAAGTGTTGTCTGCATGGCCCAGTACTGAGACAGCCTCAACACTCCACTGAACGTGAATAATACATTCTGACACACACAGATGTGTCATGTCTATGATTAATCAAGTATGAAAGCATGGACGAATGTAGGGGCAGTGATTCCCCTTACGTCCATGTAGCCCATGTTGTGGGACTTGAGTCACAGGGTGCATCCCTGCATCATGCTGGTACATATTTGACCCCAAAGAAGCCCTGTTGTCAATTGTTAGTCACAAATGACAGCCTATATGTAATGATTTGGGACACATGTGAAATGCTGATGAGTGGGATTCCGTACTATCTTTGACACACAGAAATGGTATTTCGAATACGTGACACCCAAACAGCCTCTCTGTACAGAGGTGACACACCCGCTGTGCTGTGAAATTCCTAGGGCTACTTCATAACAAAATATTAAACCATAATTATATAAATGATGATAGTGACAATAAAATTAGAAAAATACAAAAAAGTTTTTTTATTGAAGAAATGCTTCATTAAGATAGGGAGGCCTAGTGTGCATTTTTACTTAATACATTATTTTCACGGCCTGCATATTACAATCCATCAATTATACATTTGTTATCTCATATTCATTATCATGATATCAATGTGACAATTATAGGTCAAGTTAAAAATGGGTGGTTTCCAAGATGTCTCAACGCGTGTTTCGGCAGTGAAACTGCCTTCTTCAGGAGAGCCACCTCCAATTACGTTTTCTGAAAAAAGAACATAATATCTCTAGAAAAGTAATAGTGTCACTAAAGTATATATACAATCAAAACCTATTAACATATGTACAGACCAAATAGACAGTACATAGTCCACATTACGAGTTTTCCACCTGTGATGTCTAGGCACCTGAAACGTGACTTCAACACGCCAAATGTGTGTTCCACGATGCCCCTGGTGCGTTTGTGGGCCGCATTGTACTGCATCTGGGCCTGTGTGTTCGTGGCTCGGAGGGGTGTCATCATCCAAGGGCAGAGTGCATATCCTTGATCATCTGTGACAGTGCAGAGAGACATGAGTCAAAAGTTGGTTCTGCATGATGTGTTGGCAGTTTTACCAGTTCATTGGTGTGTGATATGTGTGACTTAGTGATTCCTGTTTGACAGGTACTGCTTGTAGCAAATGAGCGGCATCAATGTGTATTACGTAGCCTCACTGCTGCTCCTCCCTCCCCCGAGCCTATTTACTAGTGTGCACAGCGCGGTTGCATCACTTGCACTTCTACGGCACACCATTGTCATGCCTGTCTGCGCATGTCCACAAGCCTGACAACGACACTGTGATGTTGTGTGTTGAAGGTGGGCGGCCACATGTGTGTAGGCCTATGGTAAGGTTAGGACGGATACAGATGTAGAGTTCATGGCTGTCTGAACTCGCGATGCGCTTGAGGGTAGACCTGTGGCCTATGCTGCGGTAATAGCGACACACACAACAGTTGGCATGTATGATCCCGGACCCCGAGCGGGCTTGCGCTCCTTCATTTATCCCTTCGGCCGAGCCCACACTCCGGGGGCATTCTACATCGCAACATTGTCCATTGCGGGACGGGTGGCGCCGACACTACAACAGAGACACGCGCATTAGTCACTTCCTTGGCAAGGCCAACACTTAGCAACGCCCAGAGCCCAGGGCTGATTATCCACACCCCTGCGCTGGACTGCCGTACGCCAGCCCACTCCGCTCACGCTTACAGGGGGGGACGTAACAAGCTACATTTTCGCGATCTTCCCCACTGCCTGGGGTGACATGGTTGCGTCCACTGTCCGCTACACACCAAACACCAGCAGTATGTGTCGACATGGACATGTCTGTGGTCTGCATACTGCAGTCTGGCCAGCACATCAACGCCAAACTTGTCATTGTGTACATTCTCATTCATGGGTCACTTGCCTCCTTCGCACATGCCTGGTTCCCACCTCTCCCCACATTCTGATATTGTGTGGCTAAGGTGCCATGCCGTTGATGGCTTGTGTACATGGCTAGCCCAGGTTACCACAGTAAGTTGTGCTGTCGTGTCTGGTAGGTGGGCATGTTGTTTGGCATGTTGTATGTGAGTTTGTAATGTGGGCATTCCCAGAGTCGTGAGTTGCATGACTGTGGAGTTGAGGTGTGAGGTGTGTTCATTTGGTACTTACCAACGAGCAATGCATTCCCATAAGTGCCAGCCTCAAAGCGCTGGTTGATGATGGACTGTCGGAAGATGAAGGAATCATGCACACTGCCTGGGTGGTTGGCGACGACATTGGTGAAGAGTCCCCGGTGGTCCACTATTGCCTGCACATTGATGGAATGCGTGTGCTTCCTGTTGCAGTAATTGTGTGCAGTGTCGGCAGGGGGCACGAGGAGTACATGTGTGCAGTCGATTGCCCCCAACATGTGCGGGAAGCCAGCTATGGCGTAGAAGCCTTGCTTGGTCTCCAGCAGTTCCTGTGCAGTGTGGGTGAAGTGAAGGTACTGGGGTACCAAGCTGTTGATGGCATGCAAGACAGGTGTGAGGAACTTGGATAGGGCTGACTGTGAGACTCCTCTGACTCTGGCATGTGCAACACAGCCAGCAGCTTTGTCTGTGGAGGGATGTTGGTTGTCCGCTGTGTTGGTACCGTCAGCATGTGGGCAATGTGGGTCAGGATGCGGAGGATGGTTGTCCTTATGAGCCTGTAGTGGGCAATGACTTCCTCTGGCTTTACGTCTGTGAGGCTGGTGCGTTTTCTGTAGGTACGCTGTCTTTGTCTGTGCTGCCTCTGTGGTAGTCCGGGGGGGAAGGTCCGGGGGGGGGGGTGGCGGGCCTGAGTGTTGTGGCGGTGGGTGTTGTGGCCCTCTTGGGGCTCCGAGCTGCATGATCAGTAGCTCCATGGCATCTGTTGTTCTTCAGGTGTGGCTCTGGTCTGGGCTCCCTTTTGTGGTGCAGGTTGTCGTCCGACTTAACACCAGGTAAGAGCAGGTGTTAAATCCCTGCTGCTAACGTGCCTTATTGCGTGTTTTGGGTTCTTATCGCCGGTCTGGCTGGTGGTTGAGAATATTGCGAGGTGGTGTTTTCGCGGCTTTTTGCACAGGAACGCCTACTCTGCATCTCATTAGCGTTAGTTGCCGGTGTAATCCGTGGCGATGTTTTTTGCGGCTTCTATCGCAGGTAAACTGGCGGTATAGGCTGTTAGCACCAGCTTGTGAATGGGGCGATAACTCTATCGCCACTTTGGATGCGAAAAAGTGCCGCTAACTCAGCGATAAATCCTTGAGAATATGCCCCTCTGTGTAGCGCAATATTTTGCAAAACTAAATAAGGGTAGAATTCCAGTAATGTATTTAGCGGTGGTCTGTGAATCCCAGGTAAATACCACCTTAAAAGGGAGTAATTGGTATGAAATTCTGTGTAGTGCTAGAAATATTTGGGCGACCTTCATTATGCCCTGCTTGGATATTCCTGCTACTGCGCACTCTGATACTGCTCCTATTTGAAAATAACTTTTCCTTTTTGCCTTTCAGACAAATAAAAATCCTTGGCTGTTGTTGTGAGAAATGTCACGCTTGTGACATGTTACCTCATTGCATTTTGTTTTCTTTACTCTTGACATCTGGTATTTGGCATCTGGAGTAGCTTGGGCCTGCCAGTAATACCTCAGACACATCTGCTTTGCCCTAGATATTAAAGCTGTTTTTGATTTTGAAAATGTCCTAACTGACACTAAAGTAACTCAGATTTTATTTTGGGCAAACGTTTTTGTAGTAATTGAGGTCCACACGAGTAGTTATAGTTCAAGATGGTTTATTGTAGATGGATACAGGATATGTAGATCAGTTGGTACAGACCCCACCAGGAGCAGCCAGCATGCTGCTCAGCCCACTCTAAACTGTCACATTTGCTCACAGAGTCCCAACATTCCTAATGACATCACCACTACAACATTCTAGTGGCTGGGCAAGTGGAGGAAAGGATATGTCAATAACATGGACAAGATACTAGGATACAACATATCTCCTTTTCCTATAACAAAACAAATAAGAGAACAATAAATGAGGAAAAGAAAAGAGAAATACAGAAACAGCATAAAGAAAACCAAGAAGTGAACTCCAAGAATGAACAGAAGAAACGAAGGAGTAGGAAGAACAGATGGTAGGAAGATAGGCAGATATAAAAGAACATAGATAAATATAACACATCCTCCCTTCTAAATATAACAACATATGAAAATTACCCATTCTCCCTTCTATAAAAAACAAAAGAAGGAAAAAAAAAACATAGCATGAAAGCACTAATGACTACTTTCCCAGACACACCAACTGGCCAGGAAGGCGAGCGAGAAGGCAAGGCATAGCACAAAAGTTGGAGAAAGAAGAGAAACAACAAACGCAAGGAAAAACAAAACAAAACCACTATGATAAGAAAAAGACAGAAGACCAAAATGACACGAAGAAAAGACATCACGAGGAAAACTAAACACGCGAAATAAAACAGGGAAGATGAGAGGAAAAATACAATACGATCCCTCACCCAAACCCCATTTCCATATTAACAAAATAATTTAATATGAACAAAGCATTTCATTGAAAAATAGAAAATGTAATAAAAAGTACACAAATGGAACTGCGACCCATGACACACCCTGAATAAGGGTAAAAAAATGTAACAAACATAAATGTGAAAATGGAGGACAAAAACCCATATCCAACCCCTACCGCTAGGAAAAGGGTCAAAACTAATATGAAAGGGACACAAACCCTAGAAAAGATAGCCCTAGTAAAACAACAAAATGTAGAAGACACATGATGAGAAGTGTCGCAATGGGACTAAAATCCAAACAACCCAAGTACAAGAACAAGGGACTGAGACCTGACCTGCCCTAAAACGAAAGGGAGGAAAAAAAATGTTAACTAATGTAAAACCTATAGCCAATTCCTAAGAGAAGAAATGATTAAATAATGCATAAAGACTAACACCCATGCATAGATGCCCTGAAAAAGGGTAGACGCTGTGAATAACCCCGAAGGCAAGTGTAATGTGAGCAAATGGGACTGAGACCCATTGCGAGCGAATGGGACTGAAACCCATTGAAAGCGAATGGGACTGAAACCCATTACGATCCCAGAGTAGGGAAGACTAAAAAAAACTACCACGCAAGTAAACTGAAATAATGGACACAAGACGGTGAGTACCTAGGGTCCATGAACGTACTATGTTGATCCAACTGAACTCATTGTACAATCCTATGAAGGATAAAAGTGGAGAGAAAGAGAAACATCATGAGATGTACTACAAGCCAAAACATAGATGCATGTGGTAAAACACAACCACACGATAACCGGCTTAAATAAGAAACTACAATAATTTGTGTCCATTGTAACATGGTAGATGGGACTAATAACCCACCTTAACACCCCTAATGTAAAGAACAAAAACTGGGACTTGCATGACTGAGAAGAACCGTGACCAATACGTGGTCACGTAATGCATTGCATCGTAAAGGGACTGTGGATACCACCCTGAGACCCACTCCCATCCCTTAGGAAGGGATACCATGTCAGCAAAAAAATAAAATGTGATAGAACCAATGCCAACAAAACATGAACATGAGAAAGGCAAAATAACAAAGTTGGCATAAAGCTATAACATTTCACTGTCAACACATAAGTTTCTTTTTACTTTGAAAGAAGACATTCTAGTGTTAGATACTCTAGACAAGAACCAAAAACAATGGTGTGTCTGTCACCGCAATTTTGTAAGACAGGCAGTCGAAGTAACCAACAGCAGAGAAAATGGCTCCAAGAAACATGAGGCAGAAGAGTTCCAAGATGCACAGAAGTCGCCCACTGAAGGTCGAAGAGCACTGGGGCTTGTAAGGAAATAAGGACTCACCACTCAAATTCCCGGCAAGATCCAGTATCCTCTGAACTCTAAACAAAGTCCAAACATAGAGCCTGCCAGGAAGTCAGTTCCGGCCAGGATGACGGTTGCCTTGCTGAGATAACCAAGATTCAAGAAACGATCTTGAATCCGCGCCGATGGTGCTGAGTTTGAACAATCGCTTAACTTTATTTCACGAACAGACGTGGTTGGCAAGGAACATGAGTGGAGCACACTTCCGTCCATATCATTCTGTGTAAACTGCCTGCAGCCCCCAACTCAAAGATGGTGGCACGCTGAGCACGGGGTGGCTCACGGTGTGTGCGTGTGCACAAAGATGCAGTACAGTGAGGCTAAACGTCACGAAGATAACAATGGCAGGCCCGTCACAGAAGAAGATATCCAGACGTGGAGGAGGTAAGAGCGCGCGCATAGGCAACAACACGAGCTTCATTTTTAAATCACTACATGGCGGTTGAACTGCCAAAAGTCAATGGACCTCCCTAGAGCAAATTTAATTAAAATGTGTATACTCACAAAAAGTCCCGCAACAGCCAACGTAGATGGGTAGGTCTCGCACAGACACCCGTAAAGACTTGACAAATGTACACCCAGCAATGTGAAGTTGTAGACCTTCCGCAGATCCAACGCTGACAGAGGCATTGTCAGAAGCAATATCCAATGTCTATGAAGATGTCACTGTGAAAGGCAGTTGAACCAGGAACGCCCATAAAGCGAATTGTAATGTGATAGGCAAATTCTCTTGAGCCAGAAATAAAACACGATGGTTGTTACTGTAAGATCCATTAAATCTGAAGTTGTAGAGTGTAGCACGCCTGGGCTGGCGCACACATGCAGAGAACAGTGACAGCAAACAGTAGAAAGGCTGTTGTTCCTTACTTTTCTTAAATTCGCAGTTTCAGTAGAGACATGAGAAATAGGACAGCATGCTTGGGCTGGGCCTGTCCGGTGTATGGACACTGGTGGGGATACGAGGCGTGCTGTTCCAGTGACTTTTCTCTTGAGTTTCTTGTTGCTTCTTTCCAACATCTTGACTACTATGACAATATCTTCTTTTTTGAGGACGTAGAACGAGGGTAAGTCACCAGATCGTCGCCATAAATTTGTAGTAATCGAGGTCCACACGAGTAGTTATAGTTCAAGATGGTTTATTGTAGATGGATACAGGATATGTAGATCAGACCCCACCAGGAGCAGCCAACATGCTGCTCAGCCCACTCTAAACTGTCACATTTGCTCACAGAGTCCCAACATTCCTAATGACATCACCACTACAACATTCTAGTGGCTGGGCAAGTGGAGGAAAGGATATGTCAATAACATGGACAAGGTACTAGGATACAAAAGTTTTGTACAGTTTCTCAAAAATCAGTTACTGAATACAAGAGTTAAGTGAATATTTACCCCACTTGCGTTTAAAATACAATACATGCTTAAAAGCACTTGTTTTTGTGGCAAGTTGTTGAGGTATATGCTTAAAAGCGTGACAAGGCAGTCAGGCTGACTTTTCTTCATCGTTCAGGGCTAGATGAAATGTCCTCAACGTGGGAGTCTGATCCAACCAAAGTTGATGTTTAAACCAGGTCCCAACGTCACTCTTGTGTGGCCGTGAGTCACACTCAATTCGCAACCCTCACATCCGACTAACCTAGGTCTTTGTAGGTCTCACCCGAAGCTCAGTCATTATACAATACTGCCTAAACCTCACCTTTTATACAAATAAGTCACCCCTAAGGTGGGCCCTTAAAAGCACACAAGGCAGAGTGCATTGTATTTAAAAGGAAGGACATTTGGTTCTAAGTTTTATATGCCCTGGTAGTGAAAAACTACTAAATTCATTTTTCACTACTGTGAAGCCTACCTCTCTCATAGGATAACATTGGGTTACCTTATTACAAGTGCTAACTTCTGGTTGGGAAGAGGTAGAACAGTCAGGTTTGGTATCAAAAGAATTGTAATTTAAAATCCTCTTTAATGGTGAAGTCGAATTTTAAGTCGCAATTCTGACAATGCCCCTTTTAGAAAGTTGGCCTTTTCCTGTTCTAAATATTTGAGACCTCATTTATGAGTTTTTGCCATAGAGCAGCGCCGCAGGCCTTTCTGCTGTGCTGCTGAATGGCAAAAGAAATGGGCAGGAATGCACCGTATCTATCAGACACTGCACAGTCCTGTCCCTGTCCCCTGTGCTGGTGCACAATAGGCTGCCTTGCGCCAAAACAGACACCTTGCACCTTGGTGCAAGGGTGCCCTCATTGCGGGGATGATTGTTTTTGTGCAGGAAGGGAAACCTTCCTGCACAACATTCTAGAACTAGATATGGGGGAAGACTAGCTACTTCAAAGCTGGCACTAGGTATATATATTGTAACCTTAGACCAACTGTTCAGTGCACTCCTGGGCTTGTGGATACTACAGAAGAAGGACTTCCCTGCTGCTTGAGGCCTGCCCTGCTCTCTGAGAAGGAAGACTGGCCCTGCTTCCTTTATCCCAGGCAGAGTGACTCCAAGGGTCACGTAGCTGACCTCCTGTTCTGAGCTGCAGGGACAGAACAAGATCCAGAGGCGTCCCTGCAATTGCCAAGCTGACCTGCCTGGAATTGCAACGGGACCTGCCTGTGCTCTGCTTGTCTCTGCTGGAGTGAGATACTGATCTCCAAGACATGCCTCCTCGGGACCTTGGCCCTTGACTGGCACCAGTTGTGCTCCTCCTGTGAAGAAAGGGAGAAATCCTGAATTTTTGGGCTCTTTTCGAATGCAAATGTGTCTGTTCTCACCAAGATCTTGCCACCCATGACGACTGTCCAGGTGAAGTTCTGGTGGACCTGACTCCTCATCCTACAGCAATCACCTTCAACAACCGGCAACACGAGATCTGCACAATGAGCGTCCTTGATGCCCGACAGGATCTTTGTGCTACAGCGATGACCGTCAACAATGCCATGCCTGCATTTCACTATAAAGCGATGACCATCCACAATGCTCTCCCTGCAGCCTCCACTGCGAACTGGACACTTTGTGCCAGACTTTGAGAAGGTAACTTTATCAGCTAGACTAACTTGGTCCCTGTACCGGCCCGCGCTCCATCATGGTCAGCCTGAACCTGTGACTTTCCCCTGGTCTAGCACAACTAGGTGACTGTGAGCAGAGCTTTGTCCTTTTGGACGCTCTGCTTACCTAAAACATTGAAATTGCATATCTCCTGTTCTACTGATTGGATTTTTGTCATTTTCATGTCAAACGGTGTATTATATTTTACTCTAGTTTTCAAAATTGGTGTTAGATTGTTCTGTTGTGATTTGTTCACTTTATTATAGTTTTTGAGCTGCATAATAGTTTACACATAAGCCTGACTGCTTTTGATTCAAGCTACCAGGTGGTTAAGCGGAGTGGAGAAGTGTGGCTCAATGGTTAGAGCGGCAGACCCTGATGCGGAGATCTGGCCTGGGACCAGGGTTCAATTCCCGCCTCGGCGGGTCTTGGGCTCAATTTCCTCAGACCTGATAATTCTCGCCTCGGTGCCTATTCTAATCATGGGTCCCACTCTGCAACTCTGGGCAATAGCTTGCTTAATCTCCACAACGGCCCCAACAGCGCTGGGATGCCTGGCTTCACCTTGGAGGTGCCCAGGAGTGGACATTTCACAGGGAAAAGCCAGGAAGAGTTCCACAGCGGTATGCGTACAGCGCCGGGACACCCCTTTGGGGGTATAAGTGCGCTTTACATGTACAAATTTCATTTCATTTCATTAAGCAAATGTCAATTTAGTGACTTTTGTGGTTCACTCTGACCAGGATTGTGGTTGCTGCTTGAGAAGGATTTTCACCCCCTTAATCAAAAACCCAGTTCCTACCATCATTCATTATTTTCACAGCCTCTTCCCATTCTAATGCTTCACATAATATATTTCATTATATCTCACTGCTTACTCTGCTCCCTATCAATGTCTTAAGTGTGAATCTATTAGGCCCTTCTCCGTGTCTGTCAAATACTAAAGGTCAATAAGGTAATGCAACATGATATCAACATTGTTCCTATAATGATAAAACAAATGGATTTAATTCCCATATTAATACATAGCACCAATACAAATGTTTATGGTTCCTAGTTTTTATGGGTTTGTGGATAAATATCTACATTAAATAATCGTATTTGGGAGTAAAGTACATAAAAAAAATAAAAAAAGGATATTATCTAAATACTGTAACAATGACTATTCAAAATATTGATTCAGGTACAACACCAGCTTTCTAAGTATTAGGAAGTGCCAATACATACTTTTTTAAGTTCCAATGCTTCTCCTGGGTTGGAATTAATTACATATTACAGATGTGTCCAGCAAAGCGGGTATTTGCTGGGGACATTATCCACTTCTAAGACAAAAGAGAAGTGTGTCTCATAATGCTATTCTCATTTCCCTTATCTTGCGGCTCAGAGGAGAATGAAAAAAGAATAAGCATTTGTTACCTCAAGAAAGTTTGCAGACCCTTCTTAGGTAAAAATAAAGACTGGACATGGCCACTTGTCTTCATAAGTCTTTTGATAATGTTTCCTCACAACATATGATGTGCGTACAACCCACCAGGAAGAATTATGTATTTCCTGCTCAGCCATGTATCAACTGACCAACTTGCTAGCAGTAGAAAATCTACAGAAATAAAACACTTGTTAAGGGATCTCAGGTCGGTTGACCGTTGGCCCAGTACATACATTGACAAATTTTCTATTGCAATAAGTCCTAGATATTTTCAAGCAATTACTCAAACCTTTGGATCCAAAAATAACAGCCCTAATTTAATTGACCTTTTTCCATTAAATATGCTATAAAAGCCTGGCTGCCACTTTGTAGTTTCCACAATAAGTCGAGCGCTGGTAATATGGATTTTGTTCCAATCACATGAAAGACATCTCTACTTTATGTTTATCTCTGCTCTAATTTCAAACCTCATTGCTTACCATCATTCGATAATTTCTTTCTTGCTTTGCTAATGGTATCAGAACTTTTGGTGGCATTTGTCGTCCTTGGACACTCTGTCAATATAAAAAGAGCACCGGATGCAATACAAAGACAACAGGACATTGTAGGATTGTCAGTGCAAACACATAAGTAGCTTATATTCTTTCTTTCTAATTAGCAAACAGGTTACTTTAATTCCAGATGTGAAAGTGGTTCAAGATATCATGTAGTTCCTCAATTTTACATTTTTATACACATTACACAAACCTCGGGCACATCTAAGGTCAGGTTTTATAACCATGATGATGACACACAAATCAAGCGAAAATCACTAAAAACGTGACATGACCCACTAAATAATTGCAGAGTGTTTACTAGTGAATACTGATAATGCATTGAAAAATTTCACAGAAAAAATATTTTGAGTAGGAGTCAAACGTTATAGCAAAATTAAAAAAAGGATCCATTAACAACAGACTAGCTAAAAACAAGTTGTTTGTGAATATAATGTGATAGACCTGGACCTACTCACCAAAGTGAAGATCCTAGATAATGATTAAAAAATATCAAGGTCAAAACATCAGGAGTACTAAAATATCGAGGGTGGGAATATTGTGGGTTGGTTCATCATTTTTCCCACATTAATATTGAAGTTTAAAATATTGATCAGTTAAATAGCAAGGTGTTTAATATAATTTTTGTGTAGATTTAGTTGCTTTGTTTTAAAGTTAGATTGTTACTAATAATGTAAAATATATCATACATATTTTCACTTTTAAATGCATTTTTTGGTTATTGGAATTTATTGTGCTACTGAGTGAGTCGTGTTTTATAAAAGAATTTATTATTACCTTTTGATGCTTTAACTTATTATTGCATTTTTTAATGACTGTTCAAACTTCCTTTTGCTTGGATTGGTGTGGGTTTGATTGTGGAATTGGGTGGCAGTATTTTAAAATAAAAAAAATTAGATCTTTAGCATTTGATCCTTTTTTGTAAAATAATTTTCTATTTTTTGATTAAATAAAACATAATGGCCCTCATTATGATGTCGGGCGGACCGTGACCGAGAGGCCATCAGTGGGAGTCTGCCCCAAATCCAGGGCAACGGTCGGACTGCCGAATTAAGATACCGACGGTTGGAGCACAGCAGGTGGGATGAAAGACCGCCGCCTCTGACAGGCTCAAGGAGCCCAGAAGTGCGGCGGGTTAACAGTAATCCCTACAATGAAGGCGAAGCCTGCACAGACACCGCCATAGGGATTGCGATATCTATTGCCAACAGCATTTTAATGGCGGTGCCACTGCCATGCAAAGGCTGTCAGAGAGGGACTTAGGGGGCCCATAGCAGCGTCCCTGTCCCCTGTGGGCCTCCGCTATGTGGCCAGGGGGGCACATGTGCTGCCCCCAAAACATCCATGCATCGTGTGCCAGGCACCGCATGGTGCCTGGCACACGGTGCATGGATGTTTGTAAACATGTCTTTTACTACTGCGGCATGTACTGCGGCCCTTTTATTGGCTTCAACACAAACCGAAATAGTAGAAGGCATGTTTCCAACCACCTACACGGCGGTCTCATCATAATAATGCAGGTGGAACTGCCGACTACATGTCGGCCAGTCTCCATCCCGCAGCGATGGCCATCGTAATGAGGTCCAATTTAATAAATAAGCAATAAATACAAAATAAAAAATAAAATTATTTTTGATTAATTTTGGTTTTTCAAACAAATATATTTTTATTTGAGTAAATAACTTTTGAAAACGTTATATTTTATTTAAAAAGTATTTTAATCTACATTTATGTAATTGTATTTGTATTTAATTTATTTTCATTTAAATGGGTTAAATATTCTCCAATTAATTTAAATTGTGTGAAGGAAGTGATAATCAATTTATAAATTAAAGGCTTAAAATATTTTACAAAATAATATTTTGACCATGTTAGTTATTTAAATAATTCCGACATTCCCAAATATCTGCACCAAGTCCATTATTTTTTGTACCACAGTAACAATAGAAAATTACTTCCTCCAAAATTTATGCAATGGCCTCAATGTTTGTCAGAGTGAGTTAAAATAGTAAATATTCCCTCCCAATTATATGCAAATATTCCAGTGTTTGTAGAATTGAAATAAGAATTGTATACATCCCCCAAATAAATGCAAAGAAATGTTTGAAGGACTGGAGAATTGAGTCAATGTTTATTGATCTGG
The DNA here is from genome assembly GCA_963921515.1 of Calotriton arnoldi. Lineage (NCBI taxonomy): Eukaryota > Metazoa > Chordata > Amphibia > Caudata > Salamandridae > Calotriton > Calotriton arnoldi. Next base: position 1,967,995 of record CAWUFW010002773.1, read on the forward strand.
AGTTAGCAAAGTAAATATGCTCAACCACAAATTATATGTACTTATTCCAATGTTTGCAGGGCTAGTGTTAGAAAAGTGCACGTAAACTGCACATTTATTTTGTAAATATTTTGTATGTGTTTACAGATGTATGTTAAAAATGTAAAGTTATTAAAAATATGTGTTTTACAATTTAGCAGATTTTAAACAAATATTTTATGGTTTTCATCATGGTAGAATCTTCATTTCCTCCTAGGCATCTCTCTCCTTCTATAAACTCCTCCAAAGAATGGCCCTGTTACTGCCTCCATGATTTAAAAAATGCTTCCACCTTCTATCTTCTTAATGAACTAGGTTGTGTGTCAAAGACAGGAAGCTAGCAATGCTCCTCCAAACCAATGCAATTCTCCTTATTTACATTTATTCATCATTATATTGACTATCATTGTGCTGCAATCTACATCCAAATATTCAATTGTAATATATTCGAAAGGAAACACTGGGGCATATTCTGAAGGAGCTAACGCCAAGCCAACGGCACTTTATCGCAGCCAAATCCGCGATAAAGTTATCACCCCATTCCCAAGCTGGTGCTAACAGCCCATAACACCAGTTTACCTGCGATAGCAGTCGCAAAAAACATCGCCACAGAGGAGCCCGGCAACTAACGCTAATGATATGCAGAGTAGGCGTTCCCGTGCAAAAAGGCGCGACAACACCACTCCACAACATTCTCAATGACCAGCCAGATCGGCGATAAGGCCACAAAACATGCGCTAAGGCGCGTTAGCAGCAGGAAACTAACACCTGCTCCTACCTGGTGTAAAGTCGGACAATAACCGGCACCAGACAAGGGAGCACAGCAGATGCCCTGGAGCAACCCATCATGCAGGCCTGAGCCCCAATAGGTCAACAACACCCACCGCCACCACCCCCAGTACCACCCCCCCCGGCCCTACCCCGGGCACCCCCCGCCCCCTATGGACAAAGATAGTGCACATCAACTACACGAAACATGAACCAAACAAATCGCCTGAAGTCGCACAATCACAACACCCAACATACATGTGTGGCCAGAAAAAGGGAAATCATACACCCATATCAAAATATCCAAACAATAAGTTTATTACAGAACAAACCAAAAAATAAAAATCTGAAGAGGCATGGCGGGTCGTCTCAGGACAATCTGTAAGTCACAGCCTGCAAAACAGAAATCTGGATCAGAAGGTGTGCCATGCGCCCATCAAAGTACAGAGTGAGAGAGCGAAAGAGAGGAAGAGAGAAGGAGAGAGGGAGAGAGGGAGAGAGAAAGAGAGAGGGAGGGAGAGGGGGAGAGAGAAAGAGAGAGGGAGAGAGAAAGAGAGAGAGAAAGAGAGAGAGAGAGAGAGGGAGAGAGGGAGAGAGTGCCGACACTGCGGACCTAGGCCTCACTGCTCACTTGCTGCCACCAGTGTGTCTCCAACCACGTGCCGATATTCACAGCAGTCCCCCAGGTCCCTCATCTGAAATAGTTTCCAGAGACATGAATGGCAGAGCCCATACAGCTGCACACGCCATCATCGCTTGCCCGCCCCTGCACACACAGGCTGCTGCACCCCAGCCCTTCCCGCCCCCCAGCGGTGATTGCCCGTTAGTGCGCAACCAGGCCTCACTGCTCACCTTCCGCCACCGGCGTGTCTCCAAGAGGGCCCACCATGTTCCGGAGGGATCTCCAAGCCCAGTGCCCGCGACCATGGCACCCTCCACATCATGCAGCCCGCACCGCGGGCCACCAGGTCACACACCTGACTCTGGGTCTTGATTACACAATGGCAGAGACCACATCAGTGCACACGGCATCATCGCAGGCTGCACACCCGCTCAGCGCTTGAGGTGCCACTAACTCTGTGAAGCGCGAATCAACGCCACGTGGCGGGCGGGCCGCACTGCCCGCTGGCCCAGGCCTACACTGCGGCCCAGCAGGGCTCACACTAATCCTTGCCAGTCCGGACTGCCAGGACGGCGCATCATCGCAGGCTGCACACACGCTCAGCACTTTAGGTGCCCCTATCTCACTGCAACGCAAGACACCGTCCCGTGGCGGGGTGCCTGTGCCTGCCGCAGTGTAGCCGGTGCCACCAAGTCTGTGCCCCGCTAGCCATGGACCCTTAATGATTGAGTCCCGTTGTGCGGATGCCATATGTCACCCCCGGCACTGGGCAATGTGAGGCGGCAGGGCCCTAGGCCCTCATGCACACATGACAACTACACGGAGACACCCAGTCAGAGAGAGTGGAAATGGCGTCCAGCACATGCGCCAGGCCATTTTTATTGCCAGGGCCACATGTCCTGTGACGCCAGTGCTGGATGGGTGTGGTGTGGGTGTACACCAGCCGTGAGGGAGTGGCTGTGGCATGCTGACAACTAGACCTGTGAGCTGCAGATCCCCACAGTGAAGACCTAGGACATGTAGCGGTGTCGTCCCCCCTGTATGGGGGAATCACTGACCCTACATTCATCCATACTTCCACACCTGAAAGATCATAGACATGACACATCTGTGTGGATATGAATGTTTATTACACATTCAAGGGAGTGTTGCAGCTGGAGCAGTACAGGGCCATGCCAACCCCACTTCACATTGTCAGACCGTGGAGGGCCAGCCAGAGTCCTTCAGGGACTGACAGGTACATCAGGAGAGGAGGACTTCAGTCCGCAGTCTGATAGCTGTGTCATTGATGACCAAATAGAATATGGCAGTCCATGTCGAGGTGCGAGGTGAGTGTCGCAGAATGCATCGGGGGACAGTGGAAGGTGATGATGCAGAGGGCAAAACCAAGCAGAAACAGGCCACATGGCGGAGATGAATGCTACTGCGTCCTCCTGACCACGAGGGTGGGTTCATCCGCATCTTCGTCCTCTGCAGTTGCATGTGCCTCACATGTGGATGGTGGTGTACTGTCCCCAGCACTGTGTGGCACCGACACATCAGGGGCCGGAGATGTGGATGGGGTGGTAGCAGCAGCATGCATCAGTGCCAGGCCTTGTGGCAGCAATGCCATGAGGAAGGTCTTTAGGGCATTGAGGAACCCAGCTACCTCTCGCTGGTGTGCAGCAATGGCAGCCGCTCTTTCCGCCTGTGTCCGCTCCATGTTCTCCATGATCCTCCGCATGTGTCCCAACTCGCGGGCGAGATCGCTGGAGGAACTCCGGCTAGACAGTCGGTCTTGTCGCAGAGTCAGGACTCTGGCGATGTCAGCCATGGTCCGTTGGAGGGCATGGAGCGGACTGTGGGTGTCTGTTAGGGACTGTGCATGGTCCCTGATGGGACTTAGACACTCACATATGGCGTCTAGTTTGGCTGCCATGCGGTCGAACCCCACCTACACCTGTTAAGCCAGCTTCTCCTGGCACCCCAACACACGGCGTTGGAAGGTCATGTGTTCGTCATGGGGGTCCTGGGAGGCAGCCGTGGTGGTGGGTGCTGCCTGCTGTGTGTACTGTGGAGGGGGGGGCTCCTCATGGCAGCTGGGTTGCCCTGATCCTGGAAGTGGGCTGCGGAGGCTCTCCACGAGCTGTTCGAGGGCATCTGAGTTGAAGGTGTGGTGGTCCTCTTCGTCATCAGAGAAGAGAGGTTCGGACTGCTCTGCAGGAGGTGTTGGATTTCCCCCTGCAATGTGAAGGGGAGATGCAGTTTGACATCGTGTACACATGTATGTTGACGCATTGTTCATGTCTGCATTCAGACTGCATGACAGTGTACATTGTGACTGTTTGGGGGGAGCTGCCTATTTGATGCGGGACAGTGGACATTCCGACTACATCACGGACGTGGGTTTGTACTTGTACATTGTCAACTCACATTTCTCTGCAGTGCCATATGATTGGCCAGTTTCTACGCACATGTGGCACCTGTTGTGTCCTCTGCTCTGTTGTGGACGTGTTGCGGTTTGTACCACCTAGTTGTCAATGTTGATGTGCTCTGCATGTTATGTGTGTGTGCCGGATTTTGGGGGAGTCGCCCCTGCAGCTCTGATTTAGCTGCCATCCTCCCTTCCATGCGGTGTGCCTCTGGGTCCTGTGCTTCTGCAGTGCTGAAATGTTGCATACCTGTGTGCATTGGTCTCTTGGTGGGAGTTGTGGGTCTGGGGCATGTTTTGTCCGCAGATGTGCTATGCTTAATTGTGCATGTGTGCCATTGTGCCCATCTCCCCCCGTCCCCCCAGTCCCTGGTGGTTACTCACCCTGTTGCTGTTGTGTCCGGTCATGTTGAGCAGTGTCCGGTCCCCCGACTCCTGCCACCGTCTCCCCACTGATGACTGTGGACACCATTTCCTCCATCTCTTCCAGCTCCTCCTGTGGCGCAGGACTCCCACCTCCAGTCTGCATTGCTGCCTTCTGGTTGTTTGCGAGTTTCAGCTTGGTCTTGCGCTTCACATCATTCCAGCGCCTCTTGACCTCGTCCATTGTCCTCTTCAGCACTCCGACTGCATTCACCTTGTCCACGATGGTCTGCCATATTCCATTTTTAGTTGCCAGTGACACGGTGGAGGTGACAAACAGTGATTGATGGTGTTCTATCACCTCCGTTATTGGGATCCTGTTTTCCTGCGGACTGAACTTCGTCTTCCTCTTCTTCTTGTCCTTGCCCTTCCCTGACCCCGAGGTCCCAGGCTGGTCCTCCGTGGGGCTTGTGGGGTTCTGGTTGTCCTCTGTACTTGCCCCGGCTGCCTCCATTGTGCTTCGCTGTTGGTTGACTTTTGTTGGTATGTTTTTTTCTACTTTTATGGTGCATTTTCCCACATGATGCGTGGGAATTGCAGGCCTGTGGCTGGTTTTCGTAGATTTTTGTATCACGATTGGCGTCACTGCTACTATTTTCGCGTTGGGGTTTCGCGTTTTTGCGGCGTCGCGTTGTTTCTAACGCATTCATTTGACGCGTTGTCCTGTGACTATCGCATGGTACCGCCGTGTTGTGAATATCACGTTAACACGGAGTTGTTTTCCCGCGATGGACTGCGATGTGTAGGGTTGCGTTAAGCTACACTTGCGGTAGTTATCACACGTTCTTGAGAATATGCCCCACTATTCCTAATAGTTTGCGCTAAAAAAAGTAATGTCTTATACTGTGCGATTGGCATACTAACTATCCTTGTTTTCACATGGTAGCATCCGGCATCTGCTTTTAAAATGTGACCAAATGGGTTCCTTTGAGGAGTTTTGTTCCATTACAGAGATATTAATAACAGCCTTTTGCCGTTTTCTGAACGCTGATAAGTCTGAAATGGGAATCTGCAGAAGATACTGTGATGTGTCCAGGATCACATGATGCAGTAAATTAGAGAAACCGGGTATAAACACACAGCTCTTTGAAATACACCATCACAATAAGACAACACACAGTTAGCTGTTAATAATATAACTGCATATATTACTCTATATTTCATTAATGTAAAGTAGTCATTGCCAGTGCAAAAACATTATACCAGCATGCAGCATTCACAGATAGCATTACATTTTTTGTGTTGAATTTGTATTTTTCATGTGTTTCCTCCTTTTGGATTGATTCTTTGGATTGCTCTCTTATTTTAGTTCAATTTAAATATAATGTTTATATAATTGGTTTACATATTTCCCTCGTTTTCAATTTCATTCACAGGAGGAAGAACTGAGGAAAAGTGGCGAAGCCAAATATTCACACTTGAGTGATGAACTTCACGTGTTAATGGAAGTGTTTGCACCGCCTGGGGAAGCATATTCACGAATGAGTCATGCCCTAGATGAGATTAAGAAATTCCTTGTACCAGTAAGTAGACTCTGATGTCTATTTTATTCTGCTTGTGAGCCCAGAGTACCGCATTGATTGTAGATATTTTTACAGGAAATTGTCAACTGGGCAAGATCACTGAACAAGCTGATTGATCCATGGGCTAGATGTAATATTTACTGGTCGAAATTTGTGGCTTGTATTTTTGTGACGAGTAAAGTATTTTAAGAAATGATCTATGCCTGAATAGTGTTAAAATTCCAATCGTAGTGGGTTGCATTCCAATCTACCACATCAATATTAATCAGGAAGGTCGAAAATTGTAGTGATGGTGGACTGCTGGGGTTGGTAGACCACCGTGTTTGTGATTTGTTTTAAATAAATGAAACTTTTTTTTTTAATGCAGCACTACTGCATTTAAAAATGTATTTTCACTTTCTAAAAAGTTTGGTTAAGAGTTGGCAGTGGTCCCGTGGACAACTGTTTACTCAACAAACAGTTTTATGTACATTCACCAAGGATTCCTAATCCTTTTTCCAAATGCATTACCTACTTCTTTGATGTATCAGTAAAATTTCAATGTTTTTGACTGGATATCGGTTGTGAAACAGTGACACGTATGATACCGACTCACATTTGGAAGGGACACCTACAACATGCCCCTTCCAGACACTGAATCAGTATTCATTGGGAATTCCATTTTAGCATGAGAAAGGGACACCTGCAACATGCCCCTTCCAGGCAACGAATCAGTATTGATTTGGAGTCCCATTTTAGGATTAAGAAAAACATTTCCGACTTCTAAAATGGGATTAGTACATAGAAAAACGCATTTTATTGATTATAAACACCAAATTGGAGTGTTTGCCACTATTAAAATACTTATTACATCTGGCCATAAGTTCCTTAAAATCAGTTATCATTGAGGTGGGAGGTCTTGCTGTCCAACTGAACTACTGAATATTACAACTAAAAAGTCAGGGAAATTTAGTATGCATTGGCTTTTTTGAATGATGAATGAAAAGTGAAAAAATGAAAGGAAGTACTTGAGATCGAAAATATTTTTCCTACAGTTTAAATTAAGTATGGAAGTATTTGTTTTGTTTTGTTACATTTTCTGGACAATTAATCTAAAAAGTGATCGTGTTTTACTTTCAATTGACTGTGGCTGTTTAGTGTAGCACTATGCTAATTAATCTAGTGGTGTAAACTAAACAAAAATTGGATAATTGATCTCATGGTCATTAAACACAGGATTATGAGACAGTGACAAAGTAAACCGAATTTCAACATTGGTATTTGCCAGCTCTCTACTAGTGTTCAGGAGGACTTTGGTAAGCCTGAATTTGGTGAGTGTGGTGTGCTGGACAAGCGAGTTACAGGCCTAGCGAGTTACAGGCCTCCCTCCAACACACTAATGACTCAGTTTGGCAAAGCTAGAAGACAATTTTCTTCTACCTTTAAAATGAAGAATTTTGAGGTAAACAGGAGATGGTAGTAGAAATCAGATACTATCTGGAATGTGGATAAAAAGCAGTTGTAATTTTAGATACTTAGACCATCATTACAATGTCAGTCGGAATTGCCTCCGACCGACACCATTTCGTGGAAGGAACCGCCTGACCATAGGTCGGCGGTTCGGACCGTGCAATTATGGTGCGGTCGCAAACTTCCATTTTTCAATAGGAGCTTGTGTGGCGTGCTGAAACCGCCTGCAGCACAAGCTCCCATTGAAAAATGCACATGTTTAAACATCCCTGCACCTCACGGTGCCTGCCACATGGTGCAGGGATGTTAAGGGGGGCACCATAGGTGCCTCAAGGGCCAAATGAGGAGGGCAAGGGGGCCCTGCTGGGGGCCCTAAAAGTCATTTTCCGACCACCAATCCATGTCGGAAAGGCCAACATGGATTGGCTGTCGGAAACCGACATTATAATCCAGACGGCGGAAAAACCGTCCTTAAGGGAATATGAGGGCTTTCCGACTGAGCCCGTCGGAACCGCGTCGGATTCTGTGGCTGGTTTAAACTCCGACCGCTGTCATCATAATATGGAAGAAGGACTTTAAACCTACCATGTCTGTTGGAAAGCCTCCGACCAGCGGTTGGAGGCTTTCCGACCGACATCGTAATCAGGTCCATAATTTTGAATCCTATTTTATTTAGCCTCTCTGCATTGCACAAATAAAAGAGTAAGCTAATATAAACGTTTTATGATGATACAACAATATATAGTACACAGAATTTCTCTCCAGACCAGCAAAAAAGTAGGTGCCATATTAATGTGAGATTAAAGTTGAATTTAAGCATGAATATAAAGCACATCCACATTTTTCAGAAAAAAACACAATAATAATGCATTACAATGAACTATGTACATTAATCATGTTCTCTTTTTGGATCAAAGGGAATTTGTTTAAGAAAGCTGTTGCAAAATGGCTCCTATTTGTTTCTTTTTTTTTGAGGATTCACCTGCTAGTAATTTTGAAATCTAACACTGGGATATTGCTATCCAGTGCCCAACTCTGACCCCTAAATCAAAGTTGAACTGAGCCTAAAACATGATTTGGCACATTTACCTTTTACTATAAGGCAATTGCATATGGTGTAAAAAAATGCATCTGTGTATGTATGTATGTATACAGAATTTCATATATATATGTGAACCTAACCGAAAAGCAGCAGAGTGCTGATCATTGTCAAAGCAAGTTTAAAGTTGAGTAAAAGAGAGCAAGCTGAGTTGTGGGCAGTTAAAGCATTGTGATGTAGTGTACTTTAAAGAGGTGAGCCTCCAACTCTTTTCTAAATTAGAACAGCTTTGGGCAGTCCTGATGATATGGAGATGGTATTCCAAATCCTAGGTACATACATGAAAGAGGCGTGTTGTCTTGTTTTTTCTTTTTTCTCTCTTCTTAGTCTGCAGTCTGATGGTGACCTGGCTGTGGTTGTTTGAGAACCATCTAGGATTGCGAGCTAGTCTGCAAGACAAGCAGAGGTGCTGGTTGTGAAGGCTTTGTAATGGAGTTCCATTAGGATGGGAGTAATGTGATCATGTTTCTTGTGGCATGTACAATTGAATGTCACATGTAGACTGAAGAGCAGCATTGTACAGCCCACTTTGTGATGCTGAAAACATGACACAGGTCTACACTGAGGCTCGGTCTCCAGTAACCTGCAAATTATCATGTTTGCAGAAAGAAATGTACAAATATACTCTTTTACAAGCCTAAAAACTCTCAAAGCGGTACATGCCTAACTAATGCTAGCATATACCTACAGTGAATAAATCATCAAAAGCTTTCTTCGCTGTATTGGGTTTAACGGTTACCATAAGAAGTATTGATAAAGCGTATCCACTTGCACATATTGAAGAGCCAGTAGAGAGGAGTGGAGGCTAAGAGGTGTTACGCAGTGTTGAGCGGCATCAGGCCCTGCCCAGGGGGACCCATCTTATTGGCACTACCCTGTCCTGACCTGCTCTGTTGCCCCCCACTGAGCTCACCCATACCCTGAATCTGCTCCAGTGTTGTTGAACCACTGCATACATGCCTCTTAACACAAAGTCAGCAAAACAGAGTGACTGAGCGACATAGAGGTGATATAGAGGTGACTGCTATGGTGGCAGACATGGTTGGCATACCTCGCTAAACCCCATCCCAGCTCACCTCGCTCTATTTCCCTGTCCACCTACCACCACAAACTAACACCAGGATTTGGGGGCAGGAATTGTGGTCTAGAGAGTAAGAGTTTGAAGAAAGACCTGTTCCCACTCAGTACTTAAGGCCTTACTACTGCTTCTACAGTTTTTCACATAAACAGACGGCGAGTGGTGGGTTAGTGGGAGGGATGTAGCTGGATTAGGCACCACTGTGTTAGTTAAGCCCTGATCTGCGAAAGCAACCCAATAGGTCTGGGTGTGGCTTGCGGTTGGGTGAGCTCCCCCTCTTGAAGTTCGATGCACCTACTCTAGCGCTCTGCTAACATATAGCAAACCCAGGGGGCAACTATGCTCATGCCCTCCCAGCCTAAACCCCATGCAGCCACCAATCCATATGTAGGGGCTGTTGAGAAGACTGCAGTGTTCAGCTCACCAAGGGTCATTCGCATCCAAGTGTAATATTGGAAAAACATCAAAACAACCCAAAAGGAAAAACTTAACTCAACCACAAAAGAGGAAAGGTCAAAGCAATTCTGCCAATGTATGTTTGGTGAGCGAGTCCCCTCCAGTTTTAATAGTGACCTACTTTGGGAAAATAAATGCAAATCAAAGTTCTCCTTTTTGAAAGACCCCATGGCCACAATTTATACAACACCGCAGGAAGTACCAGGGCTTCCTTGCCCTAAAACGTCACAAAAACCAGACAAAGGAAAGGGAACCTACTCATCTAGTCCATCGAAAAAATCAGCCTTAATGACGCCACTTCATGTAAGTCCACCACAACAGTCAACATACCAGATAGCTGGCACCACCAGAATGACTCCCTCCCCAGTGCTAAATTCCAAACTAAATGCCATGCGGGTAGCAGTGCAGGTTCACGCCTCGAATAGACCACAATCTACCCCTCACAAAACCAGCACTGATTGCTTATTTCAAGAAAGCATAAATAAAGCTAGTCAGGGAATTTATGCTGACAACGCTGGGCTGGATGGTTCATGGTACAGGTCAATTTCTATTTCAAACAATACAGATCCCATAAAGGCTATGGAAGTTAAAACACTAAGCATTGATGACAATCAGATGTCTGTGTCTCCAGCAGGCACAGGCACAAACAAATTAACTAGGCTAGCACAAGGAAAAAAGCCATGAAAAGAAAGCTAGGCCAAAAAACAACGCTCATTATCCACAAAAAATAATGCCAATGCAACACTAAATATGACTAAAACCAAAGGCCCAAGCTCACTGTGGAAGAGTGTAACAAAATCACACTCAAATCTAAGAACAGCCCCCAATTTTTTTTTTAGGTAGCCACAATGATGTGGAAAGAATCCTCTCAAATGCACGGCAAACCCCTGACACACACATCAGCACACAAATGAAGAAAGAGTTTCAAACAACCTCAGACAAACAAACACACCATGTCTGGGCTGGTGGGAAACATTACTTACTACCCTGCAAATGGCAAATGAAGTTCTAAATCTCCACTCTGATAAACTAGATGGGCATATTGACCTAATGAACTTGATGCCCACATCCATCTCTGGCATTAATCTAAAATTGGAAACCTTAACATCCCTAATTTGGTACAAGCTGTCTATTCGCCATAATCGTCAAAGTGCTCATGCGGTCCATTAATAGAAAAACTGCCCTCCCTTCCTGAAGTTTTATCAAGTATTCTGACAGCAGAAAGACCAGCTTTAAGAAGCGACGCAGTTAAGGCGATACAAACCCAATCTGGGACTCCAAAACAGGAATTAACAAGGGCTGAGCAAGAACCGCCTGGAGGTCAACACGATCACTTACAAACAAAGAATAAAGAAGATCCATAGGGTATTGTCACCTCCAGCAAACCCAGTACAAGGTCATAGTGTGTTTGAAAAAAATCCCCCAAACCAACTAAAAGCCAGTCAAAACTGGCAAAGAAGACAAGAAATGAAAAACAACACCCAAAGGAAACAGCCGCCACAACAATAGTACCCCATTTTTGGGCAAAGGATCGCAGAAGGGACAAGTAGGGCTCTCATCAATGCATCGTTCTGTCACCTGGATGACACTAAAATCTCAGACACTGCTTCAATAGACTCTCAACATAATACCACAGAGGAATGAAAATACTAAAAGTCAAGAAAACAGAGAGTAGGGAAACCAAAAAGCAAGCACCAGCATTCATAGCAACAAATTATTTCAATCCAAGGGTCTGAAACCAAGTGACACCCACGCCCATGACAACCGCACTTTTGACTAGGAGAGAGAAATAGAGAGACAATCTGAATGGAGTCGCGCAAATCAGGGAGACAAGTCAGGAGTCAGTTAATCTAACCTGACCCTATCCAGGTCAAAAAACCCTTCCACACAAATGACCGACACTGTTAAAACGCTTGCACAAACAACTGGCACCATGCACTCTGAGACGCAAGACAATCCAGCCTCACATATAGTGAAGCCATATTCAATGTCCATCTTAACCAATGGCCGCGACCGAACCATCTCATTAAAACCCGCAGCACGGTTAATGGACAATCCAAACATCCTAAAAGGAACCCACCTCGTCGGAACTACAAGAGGCCCAGGGAAAATGCATCAAAAGGCTGACATTGCAGGTAATCATACTGGCACACCATAAGCCCCCATATGCTGCCATACTAGGTACAACATAACCGAGAACTAAAATAAAATCCTCTTATCTGCCAGAAAAACTCTCCAAAATAGAGAGTAGACAAACTCTTATTCAAACTAGAATATAGAACTCTAGGACAGCAGGATATCCTCAATAGAGGAAGTATCATTAGGCTACTTGGAGAAAACTCTGAATTAAAAGATATGACACAGAGTGATTTGCTAGCAGTGGAAATACTGGCAAATGACAATCCCTCTTGACCAGAACTCACATTAACAACTTGGCCATCCGATCAAATAGCATCAATGCTCATAACCAAGGTCAAGGTTTTCAAAAGCTGGGGCATAATGCTAAAAAGATTCCAGCCTCCCCTGGGTACCCATTACCTCTGCTATGGAGAAATGCTCCACACCCCCCTACAGCAATCACTGTCCATTTGGTACTGCGGGGTGCAAGAGCAACTCCATTGCATGAATGAATGAGTTAAGGCGAAAGCAAGAATTCACACATCAAATGAATTCTCAATGGGACTAGATCCCTTCAGTTTTAAATGCCTCACACTCCACATGAATCCACCATTCGAATGAACCAGCACCCGAACATATGGGATTTAATTTTTTATCTTGGAATAAAGGTGGGGTGAAATCGCTGCTGGAAGATTGCTCTCCTCCGCAGAATAGGGCAAATAAAGACATAGGGCCTGATTTAGATCTTTGTGGAATTACCACCATCCAGCCACAGCGGTAGTCCCAAGTACTCCGTTGAGCTGATGGCGGTCTCCATGCTGTATTTAGATGTTGCGGCACTAGACAGGACACCGCCCTAGTGGTGGTCTTCTCTGCTGGATAACAGTACTCCGTCACTGTTTCCACCAAGCCGATTTAGATGTTCCTGTTGTGCTGGTGGTATCCTTTCGACGTAGTCCTGATGGAGGGAGGCCTTGGTGGTGTGGAGACTGGTGAGTACAACTTATCTTCATCTCAATACACATATATGTCAAAATGTGTATGTAGGTAATGTGTACTGCCCATTTTTTTACATATAGCATTGCATACCAACAACATACACACTATTGAATGTACACCCGCACCCAACACAAAAGCCTACCTTATATACTGGCGACAAAGGTGTGGCTGAGTGTCGTGGTCAAGTAGCAGCAGCACAGCAAGGACCTGGACAATGGCGTTCAAGACGGATTCAGTGGTGGGACTCCGACTTTTTCTATGATTCCACCAACTCGAGTATGGAGGCTTCCCAACCACAGTTGCTTCAATGGAAAGGCACATCATAATCTGGACGGCAGGGCTCTTGGTGAGACTCCCTCAGAAAGCCGCTTCTACCTCTGATGCAGTTGACGTGGGAAAAATATCCTGGCAGAGGCTGCGGAACTACGCCGGTCTTCACTCCAGTTACCAGCCAACACCTAAATCGAGCGGATGGACCTCCAAGGCGGCGGGCGGGAAGTCTGGCAAAAGAAGCGACTGTGGGACCCAAACCACTGAGATCTAAATCAGGCCCTTAATTGCGCTTCAAGAAATTTGGTCAGTGGTGAATCTCCCAGTAGTAGGTTTTATACATCATCAAATCATGGGCACAAAATCCAAGTTCCATGGAAGACCGCAAGAGGGCCTAGCTGTCTATGTATCACTCAGCCTAAACATCCCCATGGAAGAACAACCACACGTAGACCCAGGCGTCCAAATCATCATACTTAGCAACCGGGCCGAAGACAAGAGACCTCTGATACTTTTCTTTCACATCTACGTTCAACCAAATTTAGCAAAGAATAAAGCGCTAATAGAAAAAACAACATCCACCATAATAATCCACAAGCAGGGAAACCCGGCATAGGACATAATACTGATGGGAGATTTCCACTCAAATTTAATCTATACCATAGATGATGACATACTTAACACTGAAAATTAATTCTGGAACATTCCGACACAGGCAAACTCAACAGTCAAAAATTAAGACCTCAATGGGGAAAAATCTGTCATGACTGTGGAATTTCTTGGAATTAGGGTCCTAAACAGAAGATTTGTAGATGCCAAACCACATCTATTATGGTCCCAATTCAAGGTCAGTCATTGACTATACAATCGTCTCTCTACCTCTGATCCCACTGGTTAAGCACGTTTCAATAAAATATACAATGGACAGTGATGATTCGTTCCAGCTTATGTCATTAGGATTAGTCCCACGTTTACACACACCAGCTCCATCAGAACTTGGCGTGGCAGAAACAACCAATTTAAAGTGACTACAATGGTCTAAGAAATTCACAGTAGACCTTGCATCTCAGGCTAAAGACCTAATGATACACAGTATTAACAGCACCGAATGTCTAATTGACGCTTGGTTAGGCTTTGGTGCTGCAATATTAAGACAAGCATCTTCAGTGACACCAGGCCCATGTGTCTTGCAAAGATTTAAATCTGGCCTGCCAGTCACTCAAAGAACAAAACCACGCTTCTCGCCCACCTGCAAAAAGTTAAAAAGGGAACAAATGAGATTAGCCAGACAACTGAAAGAACCCCCCCCCCGAAGTCCTCCCTTTGGGAACTTCTGAAACATCTAATGAAAGAGTATAAAAAACAACTCTGGCAAGATAACGCTGTGAACAAGGGTTTCTGGATCAAGCTAATATTTAACACGAGGCAAACTAACCAAGGAAATCTTTGGAAACCAAAAGCAACCTTATCACAAAAGGAAAAAGGATAATTCATTCAAACATTACAGAGGAATTATGAGTGATCTACCCTGCAAACATATTTGCAATAAACCAATGACCACGAAGAGCCAAACACCTTGAGTGCAATCAATTAGGAAGGCATCAGGAACTAAGATCGCACCCACACCAAGTGATGAAAATTCTTACTCTCCACCTCAAATCAAAAAAGTCCTACTCAGAGGTCGTCGTGAAGGAGCATCAGGGCCAAATGGCCTTCCACAAACCCTTTTTAAAGAAGATGTAGAATTCTGGTCAGTACTATTCAGCATGCTATTCAAGGAAGTTCAGCTCAGTGGCACTGTACCTGAGAGTTAGCAAGGCTCCATAATAAATCTTATATTTTAAAGGAGGTGACAGGACAAACCCAAGTAACTAAAGCCTCATAGCTCTCCTCGTTTCAGAAGGGAAACACTATGTGCCCCTAATACTGATGTGTTTAACTTACTGGTCACCTAAAACCAATATGATCCCATGAAACCAGTCTGGGTTTAGAAAAGGTGTAGGGCAACCAAGAAATATACTAGCAACTGCCTTTCTGATTGACCAATTCAAGTGGGCTAAGAAAAAGCTACTCCTCTACTTCATTGATTTCAAAGCAACTTTCAATTGTGCAAACCGGGCACTATTGTGGAAAAGGCTGTAGAGCGGGGTATCCTGAAAAAACAGCTACGAGCAATCCAGTCACTAAACTCTGAAATCTGGATTCAAATAAGAGTCAGGATGTTCCCAGAATAACCAGGAAGATCCTGACTCAACAAGGACTAAAACATGGATATGTGTTAGCTCCTCATCTCTTTAACCTCTTTATGGAAGATCTATCGCCAGCCTTGGATCAGGAAAACTCCCATCCTCCCCAGTTGTGTCCCCTTAGTCTCACTCATCTATCATACAAATATGACATTGTGCTTTTTAGTTCAACAAAAGTAGGCCTACAAAGATCAGTTGACATCCTGGCACGATACGCGAGAACTAACCATCTGCAGGCCAATGTGACCAAAACTAAAACAATGTCCATCATTTATTGAGCTGGACAGGCCCACACGATGGTGTTAAAAGGTGCCCAACTGGAAACAGTATCTAATTACAAATATCTGGGACTGTAACTCGATTCAAGAGGAAGCTTCTGCCACCAAAAACAAAATATAGAGAAGAAGGGGCTTGCATTTATCCAGCCTTTGCAATCCTGGCAACAAAACCTGGGAGGGCCATCCATTGAACCACTGTTCTCAGTTATCGCCCGCAAACTTCTACCAACCATTACATGTGCTAGTGTGACCATGGGAGGGAGGATGCTGCAATAGTGGATAAAATGCAGACTAATACCTTTAGGCAAGTGTTCAACCTGTCCAAAGCGCATCACCAGCACAAATTTGGCTCGAATTTGGAATAATTAAGAAAGACCTGGCCAGAAGATTAACAGCAAGAAAAAGTTGGAATTAGATCAGTCAATATCAAAATTCCACTCTAAACTGCACATCATGCTCTTGAAAGTGACCACAAGTCGGAACACTATAAATATCTGAATGCTTCTCTCAAACAACTGTGTCTAACCAAATTATGGGCTGCAAGTCCTCATACGATGCCTTTAAAAAGGTGACTAATAGGGCGATAAAGCTACAATTTTGTCTTGAAGACAAAATCAAATTCAGCTCCCGCTCTCACGAATGGATAATCAAATACTACAACACCCAGGCCCCAGCACCTTACCAGGCATTCCCCTTTTCAGCACATATAAAGCACAAACTCATTATTCCATGCATGGGTTTCTTACCAACACTAGCAAACCAGCCAATTTGGAAACACGCTAGTCCGACATCATGTAGACTTTGTAAAGGAAAAAAAAAGATCTCAATGCTTTGATTTGCACCTGTCCCAAACTGCGCAAGCTTCACTCACGACCTATAAAGTAAAGTTTCAACGACAGAGGGATCCATGCATGTAGGGAATTTATAGCAGAATGCCTTAATCCTGGAGACCTGCAGTTAAACTGCAAACTTGCTACATTTCTGGCAGTGGCCCCAACTGAATAAATACTGAATTTACTATTCTCGTGACCAGTCCACAAGCACAACCTAAAAAACACTCTAACCTGCTTGAGTCGAATAGGCGGCTGAATATAAGTTACATTGGCTTTGTGTATTTGTACAAATACTGCCCAGGTTTTCAAACTGATTGGTTTTTATCATGTCATTTTAGAGTAAAAAGATTGATTGCACCTTTGCATAGGATGTATTATTTTATTACCTTATATATGGTAATATTTCATACTTTAAATAGCGAAATTGTCATGGCCTTGAGTATTTGCACAAATACTTTCCCTCTTTTAAAACAGTTTTTAATCATTTAATTTTAGAGTAAAATGATGGGTTGCACTTTCTTTAGGATGTAATACTGTATTTTGTTATATATGGTAATATTATATACTTTAAATTGTGAAAATGTCAAGACCTTGCATATTTGCACATATTCTTCCCTGTTTTAAAATGACGGATTGCAACTCTTCTTAGGATGTACCATTTCATCACGTTATATATGGTAATATTTTATTCTTTAAATTGAGAATTTGTTATGGTCTTAATTAACTGAAACAATAAACTTGAACTTGATAAAGCAGATTAACTCACTCTTTCTGCATTATCCAGTGGGACACTTTTCCTAACAGTTTTTCAAATCCACTTCATTGGTAAAGTATTACTTTTTTCTAACTAGATACAACATAACTTTCAGAAAAGCTATCATTGCTTTCCTGACCCACTATAGGCTAATCCTTCTCAGTCTGCAGCTCCTGTCCTGCCTGTAATGAGGTATGAGGTTCCTTCCAGGAGCCACACAATAGACCACCTTGATTGACAGGTTGAACTGAATGGGCAGGAATTACACATCGGAGCTCAGTTGAATATTCACAGTGTGGGCTGCTGCCCCTCCTAATAACATAACAGAATCATACCCTGTAAGAGAGACCTGCCTGAAGCACAAGTAAAACATTTGCACTTTTGAACGGGATCTAACAGGCCCAGGTAACAATTCATGTGTATCCTCTGTCTGGTTACTGACGGACCATGCTTTGTCTTACTAGATTTCTGTATCATTTTATGTTGTGGGTCTAGGGCCTGCTTTAAATTGGATTTCAGTGCTAGATGTGGAAGGACATTTGTAATCTCCATAGTACACCTCTCTACTAACCCGCAGCTGTCAGAGCCCAAGTTTAGTGCGGGTGAAGACTTTGGCAATTTTGGATTTGCCCTGACTCATTGCTTTTTAAGCCAGTTTGCAGTAAGGTAAACAGAAACTACTTTAAAAGTATGTTGGCCAGGGCTTACGAGCATTTACTTGATTGGTCAGAGCGTTACTAGGAGTGCCACAGGGTGTTTCTCACCCATAGCCTGGTGAACCCTACAAAACTGGATCCTCACCCAGAATTCCTCAGAGCATTGTTAGTCTTGTGAAAGGATACCAGGTTGACTGAACCTTCTGCACTTGGCATCTGTGACCTGTGAGAAGTACATGAGGAGTTTAAGCCTTATTCCACTTAAAGTCCAACCAGACAAAGATCTCCAAGGTTCACAAGACTGATCCCTTGGGTGGTTCCAGGACCATGAAAAAAAGATGGACATTTCTGTGAAGAATCCAGTGGACCAGTGGCAACTGGACTGGAACTGGACTTTGCTGTTGGCCTCTGCCTGACACCCTGAGAGTCTCTTAATGCCTTGCTTTGAGTTCCTGAAGGTCTCAGAAGTGTATTCCGGTGGTTGTTTGGGCAGCAGAAGAAAGTTTGAAAACGTCTGAAAACATAACTTAAACAGTACCAGTTGCAAAAATGTATCCAACCGGCAGTTTTACAGCATCACATTGTATTTCAGCTTCATTTCACCTGGTGACCTCCGCACCCCAGAAAACACGACTAAGTCCTATTCTATTTTCTGAGAGAAACCTCAAAAGCTAAAGAGAACCAGCAGGGCCAGCCTGCCTTAGATATCTGGCATTTGATTTCACATCGACAGCTATAGTTTGAGTGGCATCCCACGCAGACAGGATTTTTCTTTTCAAGATGTTACAAAATCCCATTCTGCATTAGGACTAAGAAGAAATCTCAAAATTTTTCTTCAAGAAAGTGACAAAGTCCCCTTTCTGAAGTGGGACTTAGAAACGCGTTTGAGCTTTTTGACTTCCAGACCAATCAACTTGGTGTATTCAACCCGAGTTCCATCACGGTCAGCCTGAAATTGCACCTTGGTCCTGTACTTCAGTGAGCATTGACTTACATTGGGCACTTTATGTTTCCTGGTGCTTTTTCACTTTAAATATGTAAAAATGTATATCTTTGGTTCCCCTTATTGGATTATTGTCACTTTGGTCTTAGTTTTTCTCATTTCATTTGTTTGACATTTAGCAAGTGGTGGCCTCATCCGTTCAGGTGGACATTTGTCCCCCCAAATATTAATTCACTTTCCTAAACACAAATCACACTCGGTAGAACAGATTTACATGGACACACTTCATGCAATGAAAGTTATGCTACTTTTGATGTATGCAAGTGTCATATACTGTTTCATAGATGTTAGCTTTGTAATCTAATACTAGGATAAAGTCTGTTGTATTACAAATAATAGGTTCATCTGTCAATCATTTCAAAATTTCATTCGGGCCATTGTTCCTGCTCTTGTCCTAAATATGAAAATGGTTTCAGGAAGTGTCACTGGCTTAAATCCCGTTATTAAAATACTGAGATACTTGTGGCAGGTGGGAGGTCTGGTTTATGGGAATTTAGCTTTTAGTCACCCTGCCAAGGTGACTCTTGTACAACATTTTTATAAAAATCCATTATTTATAAGTTATTTGTGGTTAACAGCTGAAAAACCAAATCTCAGCTTTTTCTTCTTCATGCTTTTTCAGCTGAGGAGCCTATACAGCATTATGCCAAGTTAATGGCAAACCTTCTATCTTGGGATGGCCGAATCCCTGGTGAAACATCCTTATGTTCTTCAAAACTTTGAGGTGCAGATTGTGCCTGAATCTTCTAGACTCACCCTTTGTTCTAAGGAAACTTTATTAGCCTGCTATTCAGACTAGGATCAATTTTAAGGTTTTAAGCATGAAACACAAGCATTGACCAGCTGTTTCCTTCCGAGAAACAAAACAATTCATCTGCCCCATGCTTTGAATGTTCTTTTCAAGAACATTGGGAAAATGTTCATTTTTCTCCTACTCAGACAGCCATGCAATGCATGGAGTAAACAATACTGAAGAAAAGATAGCAACAAAGAAGCTATATGAACACCAAACAATATGATGTTACAGACATTTAAAAACAAATATATTGCTTTGGGAGTTAGACAACTTTGGTTACTGCTAAGGGTGAAATGCCCTTCAAATACACCCATCTTTAAACCCAACCAAGGTTCAGCTGCAGCACATGTGCAGCAAGCACCTCCACACGCATAGAAGACATAGCTTTATAGTCACAGACTTGACACCTGCTTCTCTTTCAAGCAGACCATTTTAGGCCAGAAATATGTATTGTACAATTCAACTGAAAATGCAAGACTTCATTAATTTTCTTAAGCAACTGAAAGTCAAACCATACTATTCAGAATGTGTTAGATTATTTATTTTAAACAATTCATATATAACTAGTAACTTTTTTGTACGATTTTTTCCAAATATGTTCTTTATTTGCTACTGTAGAAATGATCTAAAATGAAGTACTTACAAAAAGTAAACATCTGGAGAAGCAGCACATGGTGCCAACTCTATTTGAAAAGGATGTAATATTGACTGCCTCTTCTTAGTGTTTTATTCTTCTTTAAGCTTTTTGATGTAACATTCAAGCAAATCTTGAACAACTAAATAAAAGTTTCCAACCTCACGGAGTCATTCTTGGCTTTAGTTTATGGTCGTACCTGACTGAAATGTTTCAACCTCTTGAAATGTCGTGACTCAAAAAGTAAACCTTTTGAACAGAGGGAACCATTAAATTCCACCTGGTTGAAGTCAGTCGCTAGTTATAAGTGAATGATCTTGCCTATTGCACCCCAAATACTAACCTAGTTTTTTTAATTTCCCTTTATTTTTAATGGAACTTTTTTATTATTGTTATAACTATTGTCTAGCAGTGTAGTTTAAGTGAATCTAATCATCTGTTAATCCTGTTTTTTAACTCTTGCTTATCGTGCATACTTTTTTGCCTATCTTTTGTGTTCCCTTTTTAAACTGTGAGTGACAGACAAATTCTTATGAGAATTATGGAAAACGATGATTGCCACGGCTTTATGTGCTGCACTCATTTTACTGTATGGAAAACACCTGACACTTTTGAACATGAGGGATTGTATAGTGTACAATTTTTATAGACAAGTACTCAAGCAAATTTCACATTATATAGATAATTTTCAAGAAAGCTACACAATTGTCAAGAAAGCTACACATATTTTTAATTTTTTTTACCACCAATAGTTATTAATCCCAATCCTTACCTCAGAAGTTCTCCGTTTTTTTGTCATTTTACGTTGTGAATGTTTCTGTTTTATCTCATTAGGTTTGGAAATTGTAAAGTCTTTATTTCTTAACAGTATTAGAAGGAAGCTTGTTAGACATCAGCCAAATGAATACTACAACCCTTGGAGTTGATGATTTTATTATATGGTAACTTAGCTTTTCCCATCAAGTTATACTTGTCCTGAATCAAGGTTGGGTTGGAAAATCTTCAGACTTTTCTACATTTACCTGGGCTTATTTACTTCAACGTCCAATTAACAGGGAACTGGAATGTTCTTATAAACCTAATTAAATAACTGGAAATCAAAGTTACTAGCAACACCTCTAATTATTAATACATAGTTTTAATTAGAAACTCTCTAAAATGGATACACATGGTCACTTTATGGCTAAATAAAGTTACAATTGGAATTTTGTTGAAACTTCTGTTGATTTGCAACTATACATGCTCATATCCCACAGAGGACAGTACAGCATTTTTGCAACATCCATTCAAGCACAGGGAAAAAGCCATATGATCTTGCCCCAATCTGAAATTAAGCACATTGGATGATGGTTTTGTATTTCCTAACATGTCCTTAAAAGGGAAATCTTCCAAAATCAATCATCATATACAATAGGTTATACCAGACATATAGATGCATGTGAAATAATGTACAGATTTAATAGTAACCAGCGCGTTATCACAAAATGTTGTGATGTGTCTGACTTAGAAAGCCTCTGTCATAAATCCGATAAACTTGATGCGCATGGTCACAATTAAGGGTCTCATTACGATGTCGGGTGGAAAGCCTCCGCCTGACAGTCACAATCTCCTAGGCCTTGTCAGAAACTGGTTGACAATCTGCCCGACCGATTACGATGCTTGCTGTCGGATTTTAAACCGCACGGTCTTTCCGAAACGGTTCCGACTGGCTCGCGGAGTATTCATGTCAGTCGGAACTGCATCGTACAGCTCTACGGACAGCGTTTCCAACTGAGCGATTATGGTGCCGGTTTCCAACAGCTTTTCCGAGTTGGCCTGTTCGACATGGAAAGGCTGTCGGAAAGTGACTTTGGGGGCTCCTAGCAGGCCACCCTTCATCCTGAGGCCTCCGGTTGGGGGCCAAGGGGGTACCTAATGGACCCCCACTGTAAAACCCTGCACCTTGGTGTGCCTGCGAAAGGGTGCACGGTTTTCCGCAAACACCCCATTTCCCCATAGGAGCCTGTGATGTCGGGCGAAACACATGGTCCCATAGTGATCAATGGGACTCCGACCGAACAGTGTTCAATCACTTCGTAATCGGTCGGGCGGAACTGCAGACCGTGAGTGGGTCAGTTCCCGAATCCAAGACCATGTCAGGCCGAACATTTCCGCCCGACATTGAAATGAGGCCTTTAATGTGAATGAGCAATGCCGCCTCAGAGTCAATCAAAGAGGGCCCTAACCATTGTGACCATAATTTCCCTCTTCCAATAGTGTCAATAAATAGATATCTTCATTATCTTCTAAAAGTGTCATTGGTGTCTTTCTACCTAAATTGTTTTGATCCTGATGATGGTCTTGCGGACGTAAAACATTTGAGACAGAAATATCAATGCTTAGTCCACATCCTTTGACTACAATTCTTAGATCTTCACCTATGAGTGATTCACGTTTGAGTGAAGAGAGTCACAAAAACCTTAAGAGGGGATTCCACACACATTGACATAGCTATCTGTAATGATTGATTTTTTTTTTATAATGATGTAACATTGTTGATGTCTGACTTGATATATTTTGTTATGTACCCCATGATATTTTATATACAAATAGAATTGTGTTCAGTACTTTGTACACGCCTGTTTCTTTGGATTAGTTCATACTGAAAAATTCTTTACAGATATGCAAATATTTTGAATTCAAATTGTGTTGTCACTATTTGGGGAAATACCTTGGTGTTGATTTCTGAAAATGATGATTATGAATGATTCCCTTGTCAGCCATTTACCTTTACTTTATCCTAAACGCAAACTTGTCAGGGACTACTAGGTTACCCATTTCTGTATAAAGTAAAAGATCCAAGCAATCAAAGCAGCAACCGCAGATGTTTAGTCACGCGAGACCGGGTCAACAAATATGGCCGACCACGATTCTGATGCATGAAGTGGATTGGTCCCTATCAGTCCTTATCTTCAGACTTATAAGTAATTCTGAGAAATATATCCTGAGAAGGTGAAGGCGAGGCAAGGCTCAGGCAGTGTCTGAGGAGGAGGCGTCATCAGGGAGTCACTGGACGTAGTTAACGTGAAGATTTCTACATTCAGGCTTAGAATCTTTTATGAAAGTTGAAAATCTTTAGGTGGACGGAGTTGGAGGCTGTAGCCGACGAAAGTTTGAGGAAGCTGGATACCTCTTCTCCAAATGGCCTCTGAACAGGATTTGCTGCTTTGGAGAAATATGTAGTCAGAGCGGGCGCAAAGTCAGGCCGACCAGCGATGCACCTTCGCAGGCAAGACAAGCAGGTTGGTCCCAGTCTTCTCTCAGTTCTCAGTACTGTTTATATGTAAAAATTATCTATATCCCAAGTTTAAGATTTGGCTATCTGGCACCGTTAGCACCACCACCAAGGGTCCAGGAATGGAGGGGCACCACTTGGGAGGTTAGGACTCACTCAGACTTGGTCCAGGTGTGGGTGGAAGCCATTTGTGTCCCTTTGGCCCTGAACAGGAGACCAGCAAACTAGCCCTTAGAGTCACTCTGGTAGTTCTGGTTTCAGGTGATGAAATAGGGCTCAAACAGCAAGGCAGGCCTCTGAGGGTTCTAGGCAGTCTCCAGGCAGCAAAGCAGCTCTTCTCGCTGAAGCAATGCAGTCTTGTGGCGTATACAGCAAGCCACAGCAGGAGGCAGTCCACTGAGAGTCTTTCTGCAGGTCCAGAAAGTGAACTGAAGGGTCCTATTATTATACCTGGTGCCTTCTTTGAAGTAGGAAAAGTTTCTAGAAAAAAACCCTTTCTAGAAAAGTGCTTGAAGCTGCCTGATTCCCCAGCCCTGGCTTCAGGTCACCTGCATGAACAATTCAGGGGTGACAAGTCCTTTGTGTGAAGGTCGACCACAGCTTATTCAGTTGCAAGTTGGGCTGCGCCCTGCTCGCCCCCTATCCTGTCAGTTGATGGTCCATTCAGGCCCACATAATCCCTCTATTGTGTGGCTATCTGGGAGGAATAAACAAAGTCCAACTGTCAACTACACCCATTCATGTGGCCTAGGTCGAGCTGCAGGCACCAGCTAGCTAGGGCAGGAAAATGCCAACTTTCTAAAAGTACTAGGGGTGAATGTTTTACAATGTTCAGCATTCCATCCATCAATTGCTCTTTTTGCATATTTCTAAAAGTGGCAGTTTCAAAATTGTAACTCAAACTCCAAGAGGATTTTTTATTACCATTTCTCTGCCACCAAACATAAGATGTTCACCTGATCCTAATGAAACGTTAGAACTTATTAAATGTAATAAGGCACCCCAATGTTATCTTATGGGAGAGGTAGGCCTCACATTAGTGAAAAACTAATTTAGGATGTTTTCACTACCAGAACATGTCAAACTTAAAAGTACGTGTCCAACCTTATAATTACAATACACCCTGCTCTGTGGGCTATCAAGGTCCTATCTTTGGTGTGCCTTATATGCACTAAAAGGGGATTTTAAGGCTTTACAAGGGGACTATATTGCCAAGTCGAATTGGCAGTTTAGAACTGCATCCAGGCTTCAATGGCAGGCTTGGGAAATGTTTTAAGGGGCTACTTAAGTGGGTGGTACAAAAAGTACCTACAGGTCCACTAGTAGCATTTCATTTACAGGCCCTGAGTATATAATATACCATTTTACAAGGGACTTATGAGTAAATTAGATATGCTAATTATGTGTAAACCAATTTTACCATATTGTAGGGAGTGAGCACAAGCACTTTAGCACTGGTTAGCAGTGGTAAAGCATGCAGAGTCCTAAGGCCAACAAAAATGAATTCAGCAAAATTGGAGGGGTGAAGGACATATGGGGTGACCCTGCAAAGAGGGCCAAGTCCAACACCAATTAACAGAAAAGCAAAGCTCCTCTGTAGAACTTCATAAGACCAGATTAATAGAAATGTAACCAATGTATTTATTGTGTCATCACATAGTAAACCTAATACGTTAACGTTTTGCAAACTCAAAGCAATCCAATCTTTTTATTGGTGTATCATGCAGTTTTGTCTGCAGGGCAGTTTATTGGCACATGTTTTGCAGGTAGAAAGAGCTACCTCAAACTGTGGTCATCTCGGTGGCTGGATTTTTTCACAAAGAATGCCTGCCTCATTTCTGGTATTATGGTCTCAATGCTTATTTGCAATTTGAACATAAGAAGTGGTTTTGGTGATCAATGTAGAAGTTACTGTAAACATATAATGTAGGGTTTTAAACCAGTTGGGTTAATTTGTTAATTAAGGATCCACTCTGATTTATTTATTACCCAGTGTTCAATGCCTGATTAAAAACATCATCTTTGAGTATGGCACTGCATAACGATGTAGTTGTAACAGGCTGATGTTGATATGAGTCTCTTTATGAATCATTTAGGAATATCTTTGAGCTGGTTGTCTATCTGAGCAATATAACTGCATTACACACCTTTGCCCAGCCTACCACTAACTGATGTAAGTAACTATGTAGTGCATTGTCCTTTGGAGGCTAACAGTCACACTATTAGGACATTAGTGATACCTCAGTTTTCAGCAAGAAGCTGAAGATCTGTCTTTTCAAGTAGTCCCACTAGGCCTTAGCGTTGGCTAGGCTTACACCTGCTCATCGCCACGGTACCCTCCAGGGTAATAGTGTGCTCTGTAAAACCGCATAACAAAGCAAGTGAAGAAGTCTGGTAGCATATCCTAAAAAGGACAATAGCAAATTTGATGGAAATAGTAAATATGAGGCATAACCATCTATCAGTTTTGCAATTACAGAAAACACTGTGGAAGTAGCTAGCCTAGCAACAGTATTTGCAGTATAAAACACAAACGCTTACAGGAATATGATATCAAGTTGCATCGCACAGCACAATATATTAACCTGAGAGACCAGAGAAGAACTGATATTTCAAATCTAACCATGAGAAAAATACCTGTGTGATTAATACAGCTTTCTCCATAATAATTTACAAATAGAATTTACAAAATAGACTGGGCCCGATTCACAGAACTAACTTACGTCAAAAACGTAAAGTTAGTACCTTTTGGTATTCACAGAATACACTTACTCATTTTGGTATTCACAGAATGCACTTACTCATTTTGGTATTCACAGAATACACTTACTCATACTAACTTTATGTCCGCATTCGGGCCGGAGATTCCGGCCGTTTGTGGAGATTCCGGCCCGGAGGTGGAGATTCCGGCCGTTTGTGGAGATTCCGCCACCGGCCGGAATCTCCACAACCGGCCGGAATCTCCACAAATGGCCGGAATCTCCACAAACGGCCGGAATCTCCGGCCGGAATCTCCACAAGCGGCCGGAATCTCCACCTCCGGGCCGGAATCTCCACAAACGGCCGGAATCTCCACCACCGGGCCGGAATCTCCGGCCCGAGTGCGGACATAAAGTTAGTATGAGTAAGTGTATTCTGTGAATACTAAAATGAGTAAGTGTATTCTGTGAATACCAAAATGAGTAAGTGTATTCTGTGAATACCAAAAGGTACTAACTTTACGTTTTTGACGTAAGTTAGTTCTGTGAATCAGGCCCACTGTGTGTTGTGTCTGTCGCTTTTATAGTACGTTTGGCGTTTTCATTAAAAAATGTATTAACTGTAAAAGTACTTGAATATTTTGTGAGTGTCACTCAAAAGTTAAGGTAATTAAGTAATATAATTGTGTGTTTTGGAAATTTTCCTCCTCAATTTAAGTTGTGCAACAACCTATTTTGGGAAAGTCCTAGCTGATAAAAACAAATTTGCAAATTATTGGCCAATATCAAATATGGCAGACGCGCCCAAACATGTAGAATGTCGAATGGTTGTCAAACAGTTCCAAACAGGTTTTCAGGAAATTAACAATGAATAAAAAAGTATGTGATTGAGTTACATAACATGAATGTTGCGTGTTTTGACCACACAACAGGCTTTTACAGTGATGGGTTTCAACAGGCCCACTCGTTGTAGTAACATTCTAGAGTCCACCCAGGACTCTTCACACTCTTTGAGACAAAGTATCCAATTCTGCAAAACATATGGTAAGAGGTCGATGGAGGCTGTATCTGAGCCATCATTGTATTTCATACTTTCATGTCCTTGTGCCATGTTCTGCAAATTGCTTCATTCCAGATTAGAAACATCCATTCAAACCTGATGAATCATAGGAGGGATCACAGTCCTTTAGGTAGTCACAGTGATTAATGCCGCCATACTCTCACTTAATTAATGACTTGGGGAGAGATGGCCGTCCTGTGTATAATTCCTCCTTCTGTCCAAAATTCACAAATGGTGCAGAACTCTTGTGCACTCACGCGTGCGAGTTAATAGACCTTTTCTCTTCTGCACACAAGCCTCTGCCTTTAAGTTCCCTCAGGGAGTCATAGTACTTCAGACATGAGTGTTTAAGCATATAAAAAGAATTCCCCATTTAGAATTGTCACCTACAATATATTGTGATTAACCTATTTATTTTCCTTCATCCATCTTCTGTGACTCTTTATCTGACAGAAATGAAAACCGCGCCACACAAAATGTGACGATGTTTACCTATGAGCAGCAAAATGCCTATACACAACCTTTTTTCTTGGCACGCTTTGCAGCAAAGGAAGACCAGAAAACTGTCCAGAGCGTAACTGGTATAAAGAGCCAACAAACCTAATAAAAGGTAGAATGCATACAAGAGACGTTTAATTACTCTTGGAATGCATGCAACAAGACAATAAGCATCACATGTAAATTATGTCGCATCCCATTAATTAGATGCATTATTTAAACACGTGATATGATTTTCAGACTGCTGACTTCAATTTCGTTCGAGATTTATGTACTTCGAATCGTGGTTGGTTCTCAATAAATTCACGCAGATATGCATCGTGAATAATCTTTTAATTTGATATGACCTGGACATTTTATCATTGTTAATTCAATCCACTACCACATACACTGCAGAGTACTGGATGTTTATTAACATGATGTCTTGTGATACTGTACTTTGAAACATCAATTAATGAAGGCTAAAGTACTAATGTAAATGTCTGTAAGCGAATCCTTGTACTTGTCAGCACATGAAAAAGTACTGTACGCTAGCTGAATGGTTCCTGGAGTATCCACGGAACATTTGCCCGTTTGTGCCATCGTGTACTGCTCAGATAACCACAGTATGACACACCATTGTGATTAAAGATAATGCATTGACTACATGTATATGCAACCTTGACATCATGTATGTCATGTGGTGGGAAACTATGCAGTCGAAAGAATAAAGAACATTAAAATGCTGCATAATGAGGATGAGGCACCATACCTGTGAAAAACCAGGACGTTGTGCAGTGACCCCTCCTTTTTGCCCCCATTTTGACTACTATATGCTGGTTTTCTGACTCTGATTGTGCCCTGGCCTCTGCTAGCCAGACCCAGGTCCTGTGCTTTGTGTAAAAGTTACCTAGTAATTTAGGTATATTTACAATTAGTACAGACAACCAACTTGTAAGTCCCTAGTATATGGTAGAGCATATAGGTTTAGATGCCCAATTGATTTAATGCACGTGAGTGTGCACTGCTGTGGTACCTGCTGTCTTTTTAAAAGTCAGCCCTGCCTTGCAGGCAGCTTTTAAAATAATACTATGTCCAAATTCGACTTTGGAATAAAAGGCACTTTCAAAGTCATCAGTGATGTCATGAGTGATGTAATATGTGACGTCATCAGCAGTGCATTGCGGCGGCGCGAGTTATAGTTAGCTCAACTAACTATAATGGCCGAATTTCTCTGTTTTCTTTCAAGTGAAATGTCCAACTAACTACAACGTCCCTGAAACCTGTGGTTTTTTCAATGAATTTCTAAGGTTTTTTAAATGCTAATACCTAACTATAACGTCCTTGAAACCTCAGTTTTTTTCAGTGAATTTCTAAGGTTTTTTAAAAGCTAATCCCTAACTATAACGTCCCTGAAACCTGTGGTTTTTTCAGTGAATTTCTAAGGTTTTTTAAATGCTAATTTCTAACTATAACGTAGTAGTCGCGCTTGCAGAGTGGTGCAGAAAGGGGGCTGCGCCTCCGACCAGCGCTCAGGAATTCCGCTGCATAGGACTTACAGGAGGTACCAGGAGGGCTTTTTGGCCCCCAAAGTCCCTCAGGAGTAAAGTGGACTTCATCCCCAACCAGTAGTTTGCCCGGAGGCATGTTTGCAGAGTGATGGAGAAAGGGAGGCACGGCCTCCGAAGACCTCTTAGCAATCCTACTGTGTGGGACTTACTGGAGGTAACAGGAGGGGTAGTTGGTCCCCAAGGACATCCTTGGGGGCCAACTACCCCTCCTATTACCTCCAGTAAGTCCCACACAGCCGGATTGGTAAATTCTCCTAGCAGGCCACGCCCCCTTTGCCCACCTCTCTGCAAATGCGCTCCCTGGTGCGCTCTTGGATGTGCATTAAAGTCCCCTTCGCTGCTGGGGGTGCTTAGGGGCCAACTAGCCTACCTGATACCTCCAATAAGCCCCAGCTAGTGGGATTGCTGAGAGGTGGACACAGGCCACACACCCTTTCTCCACTACTCTGCAAATGCGCCTCCTGGCGCGCTCTTGGTTGGGGGATGAAGTCCCCTTACCTCCTGAGGGTCCCTGGGAGGCCAACTAGCCCACCAGGGCTAGTTGGCCTCCCAGGGACCTCAGTACACAAGAGGACCTCATCGCCTCACCAGCAGTATGCCAAGAGGCGCATTTGCAGAGTGGTGTAAAAAGGGGCGTGGCATGTGTCCACCTCTCAGCAATCCCACTGTGTGGGGCTTACTGGAGGAACCTGGTGGGCTAGTTGGCCCCTAAGTACCCTTAGGATTCTAGGGGACTTAATCCCCAACCCAGAACGCGCCAGGAGGCGTGTTTGCAGAGTGGTGCAGGGAGGGGCAGGGCCTCCGGTGAGATACCGGCTTTTCTTTTTATATTTTTAGAAGGGGGGCTGTGTGGCCCCCCTTCTCATAATTTTATATGGGTCCTGGGGACCCCATCCCCCAGGGCCTCATCCCCCAGGGCCTGAGATATCTTTTTTTTTTTTAAACAAAAAAACGGGAAGGGGGCCGCACAGCCCCTCTCCCGAGGCCAATTACGGGCCCCGGGGATCCCATCCCCGGGGCATGGCCACTTCTTTTTTTTATAAATATATACATTTACAGGAGGGCGGCTGCGCAGCCCCCCTCCTGAGGCCTTTTTAGGCCCCGGGGACCCCATCCCCCGGGCTTTGCCTCTTTTTAAAACATTTTTTATAACTTTTGGATGCAGCTCCCCTTGTCCAAAAGCAATTCTGGTTTGCTTCATGGAAGCGAAAGCAGGTTTCCTGGCCCCCCTCCCAACATGTATGTGGCCTGGGGGCGGTGTTGGTCCCCGGGGGTCTTCAACGGACCCCCATATTTGAATAATTAGTGCCCCGGAGACGTGGTGGTCCCCGGGGCAGTGTGGGGGGGCAGGAGCCCCCCCACACTTTCTGTTAATATTTGAAGCCCCGGGGAGGTGGCGGTCCTGGGGCTTGGGGGGGCCTGCGAGGCCCCCCAACCATCATAAATAAAAGCCCCGGGGAGGTGGCGGTCCCTGGGGCTTGGGGGGCCCGTGAGGCCCCCCAACCAAAATAAGTAAAAGCCCCAGGGAGGTGGCGGTCCCCGGGGCTGTGGGGGGGCCGCGTGCCCCCTGTGCATAATTAACAAAGCCCTGTGGAGGTGGCGGTCCCCGGGGCCTGGGAGCACCTGGCCTGGCAGTTCAGCCAGGACTGTTCCCATGAGGAGCAGGGTCAAGACTGATTTGCATATGGCTGGGTCCAAACTGGGGTGGCATAGTGAGCAAAAGAACAATGGATTCAACCCAGATATCTTGCCTGGGGGTGAATGGTTGAAAAGGTTTAGCACTCTGCCCATCATCTTGTTGTGTTTGCTGCAGATGAAAAGGCAGGATGGGGGCTGGGTAGCCAAACTGGTCTTTAAATGTAGAAAGACAGTGAGGACAGGCCCACCCCCAATTCCTGCACCCCCAGCCAGATGGGAGCCCCTGTATTTGAATTAGCAGAGGGGCTGGAAGGGGGGTGTTAGGGAAACATAGCCACACCTCCAGGTTGGGTTATCCAGTTCTGAAGCTCCAGGAGAAATTGTCTCCATTTTGGATTTTATGGAACAGTGTTTTCTGGGAGAAGAATTTGCTACACTTCAAGGGAAGTGGTCATCATTGAGGGTGGCACCCTGCACCCCTTTGGTCAGGGATGACCCCCTGCTTACCAACCCAGAAGCCTGGATAAATATGGGAGAGCTGCCCAGCAACTCAGATCCCTACCTGAAAGAAACAAGAAGAAGAAAGACTGCCCTGCTGAATCCCTGGCCTGCATTGAGGGGACTGCACTCTGAAGGACTGCACCTGCTGTACACTTTGTGCTTCAACAGAAAAATGACTTTTCCCGACTCTAAAATTTTGAAGGCAACAGGTTAACAGAGCTCCACCTGCATCATCTCCACCAAGAAGAACCCAGCTGGACAGTGTTCAGTGGAATGTTAAGGATTTGGCCTGGTGCATTGTGGGCCTTGCAGTCACAGCTTCCCAAGGAGTAACTCATAGATTCTGGAACCTTGGATCGGTGTTGTGGGCACTTCAAGAGCCCAAAAGGACTCTCTGGAAGAAGATCCAGGAGTTTGAGACGAATTGCAGAATTTTTGGTAAAATGCTGGTTAAGTTGAACAACCTGTAGTACAGGGTCAAGCCGTCAACATCAAATTGCGTCCTGGCTCAAAACTCAGGATCGTTTGCTGAAAGCTCCAGAGCTCCAAGACCTCCAGGCCTCAAGCTGAAGCAAGCTGCCATCTTTGACTTCATGCAAGTCGGTCTGACGAGGAACCTCGCTCGACATCATGAGAAAAAGTTCCAAAAAAAGGTGACTAAGTCAAAAGGTGAAAACTTGACTGGGCTCCATCAAGTTCAGCCTGAAACTTTGACTTTTTTCCGGTCAAGCGCAACCTGCTGTCCCAGTTGGCACTTTCGGCTTCTAGGCACTAGACACTATTTATTCTTTAAAAATTCATCTCTCTGGTTCCCTACATTGGATTTTTGTTGTGTTGGTGTCATTTAATCATAAAAATATTTCCTAATGTTATACATTTCTGTTAGATTTTTATTGTGTGATTTTTATCGTGTATTGTGTCTTACTTATTTAATGTATTGGTATTTTTAAATGCGTTACACACCTGTGTCCTAAATTAAGTTGTTTCCTAAGTTAAGCCTGTCTCCTCGCAGCCAAGCTACCATGGGTTGAGCAAGGATTCATTTATTGAGAACTTGACTGGACCTTATTTGTTATTGTGGTGTTATTCCTAGTTGTAGGTACCTACCTGCACCTACTAATAAAACACCTTCCAACAATACCACACATTTCTGTGATCTTGTTATGGCCCTTTACCCGCAGACATCTGTCTCTGAATAGTCACTGAAAGCCTCGGCATCATCCTCATGTAGATCTAGGGTAACTTTATCCCACTTCCAAGATAAGAAAGCTCGATTTAAATAAAGCAGTGTCAACATTTTCTGTGATGTGTTGCTTGAATTATAAAACACAGCGCATCACCATAACTTCAAAGACTGACCTGTTGCTGATGTTATCCCCATTCTAGTGCACCAACAGACTGCCTTTCATAACACATAGCTTAGTACCACGGCACAGAGGCGAGTGAGTGCTGTCTATCTTAGGGTTGTAATGGAAGTATGCATAAGTTCCTGAGTAGAAAAAAGCAGACAGTTCTAATGCATCAGATGCATACTTTGCACTAGAGCACACATGTAATATGAAGGTTTTGTATAGAAATCAACACCTTCCTATTTGTTAGCATCTGCTTCCAGTAGGCATTAGTTTGAGACAAAGCCATTATGGCTATACTAGAAATTTGGACTTTGTGTTAAAATCTATGGGTATTTGCTTTGATCCCCGCACCACCCCCAATAGCGCCACTTGAAACAAAGAGGCTCAAAGTGATTTTTGCACTGTGTAAAAGTGCACATCATCTTTTGGGCCGGATAGTAAATCACAGCTGCTGCTTTGCATTGCATTGCATCGTGCTAGGGATGGTGCAAAGCCTTAATAATTATGGACCGAAGTGGTATAAGAGATTTATAAGGAATCATAAACAATTTCCTTCTTTATGATTAGGTGTGACATTTGAACTGATATAACAAAAACAATGAAATCACCGAGACTGCTTTAACTGATAGTGCTACAGTCTTTCACCATCAATGTATTAACCAATCAATCAATCAGTCAATCAGGTGGTTTGTAAAGCACAACTACTCACCTGTAAGGGTCTTAAGGCGGTGGGGGGCAGCTGCTGGTCCGTCAAATGTGCTGTGGTTCAGTCGAAGAGCCAGGTCTTGAGGTCCTTCCTGAATTGAGGCAGTGACAGTGATTACTGAGGTGGAGAGGCAGGGTGTTCCAGGTCTTTGCTGCGAGGTAGGAGAAGGGTCTTCCACCGGCTGTGGTCTTGCAGATACGTAGGACGGTAGCCAGGGCCAGTTACGCAGAGTGGAGGTCTCTGGTGGGTGCGTGGAATGCAAGGCGGTGGTTGAGGTATGCATGTCCTGTGCCATGTAGGGCTTTATAGGCATGTGTGAGAAGCATGAAGGTGATTCTTTTGTTGACTGGGAGCCAGTGGAGGTCCTTTAGGCAGCTGGTGATGTAGCTGTTGCAGGGGATTGAGGATGAGTCTGGTGGAGGTGTTCTGAATGTTCTGCAATTTCTTGAGGAATTTCTGGGTGATGCAGGCATAGAGTGCGTGGCCCTAGTCGATTCTGCTACGGACCAATGTGTAGGTGACTGTCTTTCTGGACTCGGTGGGGATCCACTTGAATATTTTTTGGAGCTGGCGTAGCGTGTAGAAGCAGCATGATGAGACTGCGTTGATCTGGCAGCTCATAGTCAGCGAGGAGTGCAGGATGATGCTGAGGTTCCGTGTGTGGTCTGTGGACTGTGGGTGTGTACCGGAACTAATCCCTGTGGTATAACTAGTATCATTATAATTCTAAATTAATTACATGTTAAGTTCTAGGATTTGAGAGAGCATTGTTGTATAGTGAATAACATTTGTGAAGTTCTATACATAATAGGTATAAGGCAAATGGTCTGAGAGTTTGTTGACATTACAACATTCCTCATCATGCATTACTGATAACTGCTCACAGTATTATTATTATAATAATAATTATTATTATTATAATTATTAATATTATTATTGTCAACTGGGATAAATTGGCAATTCATAGCCAGCCAACTTGCACCCTTTTCTGGGAGCTTTGGTACTTAAAGGAAGTCAGAAAAATGTCCCAACATTTCTTGAGACTGGAAGTAATTCCTGGTGTCTCTTAGAGCTTTACCGGTTCCAGTGCAGTCCATTCCCAACTCTTCCCCACCAGAAAAAATATTATAAAATGAATGTTTGCATTCTAAATTAGATTAAAAGAATGTGTCTTAATTTAATTTTACAGTAAGTTAGAGTGGATTTTATGATTATTCAACACATATAATAGTATCAGTGAGCTCACAAAAAGTATATATAGTGTTGAAAATCGTGAGCCAGAGGGTTAGTGGGGTAGTGGTTGGAAGCTGCACAGAGCTCTAGTTATTAGTTTACCATCCGTTGACAATGTATGTCACCTCTCCCAAAATAGATTTAAATATTCACCCGCAACAGCCTCCTTTACCTCCTTCCTTAGCTTAACAAAATCATTGAGTGACTAGACTAACAGATTTACAAAATACTTTTCTCCCAGCAGTCTCTACACACTCATGGTGTTAGGCCTTTACTAAATGATCTAAACCAGTATATATTTTACCCAAGTCCTAAACGTCATGACCACTTTTTTCCACAATTTTTTTTTTCACATACGCATCATACTTGAACTCTCTGCCACCCTCTGTGGGGTTGGACGCAATATCGTTATATTAATCATGTCTTCTCTAGGAATGAAAGGAATGGAACTCTTGTGGTTTCCTTCATAAACAGCAGACCAGTCTTATTCCATACCATGATGCTCCTCTACCTCTAGATGTGAACATACTATAACAATCTGCCATATTCCAGGATTTTCTTTTCTATCTACAGCACCTTCCTCAGTGACATTGCAGACTATTTTTTATTTGCCTGTAAGTTGACAATGCCAGCAAAGTAATATATATATGTAATAACATAACACAGCAGAACACTTTGCTGCTCTGTGATGCCTGAACCGGAGAGGGCAGAAAAGCACCACATTTAACCTTATATGGCGCATTCCTTTCCTCTCCTTTAGCTGGCACACAAGTGCTGCCTTGCACCAATGCAAGCACCCTTGCGCCATGGTGCAAGGGTGCCTGCATTGTACGCAGGATTGTCAGAGGCATTTTCCTCTTTGAAAGTGAGCTGCAGAATGCAGCCAAATTAGAAAGTGGAAACAACAGGGACAAAAAAAGATATTTCTCCTGGTTGCGCCTTTGGTGGAAAGGGATACAATTCTGATGCATTCCCAGATCTACCAGTGTTGGTAAATCTGAAAATGTGTCTGAATACATGTCCTGATGCTGGGAGCACCCACACTCCACCCATGTACTGCACCCACCATGCAGTGTAACACAAGGCTGTGACTGGTGCTGCGTTGCGTTATACCAGATTTACCAAGTCACGTAGGACCACGCACAGTGGCTTTGCGTGGCTTGGTAAATCTGAATCTAGGTTGAGCATCACCCGGCGTCCCCTTGCATGTCACAAGATGATGCAAAACCTTAATAAATTTGGACCTAGGATTTCACAGTCTAGTACCGTTAGTATGTCAAGCTTCTAGAGTATTTGCGTGGTACATTTACACTCAAGGTAGAGATAAATTGTTTTTTTTTAAAAAGAGTGTGTGTAAAGTACCCAAAGTCTCAGTGAAATATACACAATTATACAAGAAATGTGAATATCTAAATTAGTTTCAAAGAACAATAGCTAGATAGATAGATAGATAGATAGATAGAAAGATAGATAGATAGATCTGAAGATATTATGCTCTTCAGAAGAGTTGTAAGGAAAAGGAAAAGGAGAGAGTTTGAGAGTAAAGGTATGAGGTGTGTAAAACACATACATTTGGATGTAATTTAGGTGAGTATCATGTTGCATTGAATTTAAATGGAAGATATTTGGGCCTAGATTATCGCGCATGGTTGTGAACTGAGTTAATTAACAGGGTGAAGACTATACATAAGACCTTGTTTCTTCAAGGCAAAAGTAGGGGATGGTCTAGGGAAAATCAATGGGGCACGTGTAGTAAAAAATAAGCTTTTCAGATTGAATGAGATTTGAATAGTGTGGGAGGTTTTTGTCTTCCCCATAAAGAAATGACACAATGTCAATTTGCATGTTTGCAAAGCAATGGCTCTAAATCATAAGCTTGGGTAACATTTTTTAACTTTGCTGGGAGATATAACCCCCAGAAAGGAGCTCAAACTGTGAGTGTACCCCAAATGTCTTTGTATTGCCCCATCTGGCTCACTTCAGTCACAATTTTCAGATTCCAGGGAGGTATACATTTGGACAATAGGTAAGAAAATCTCATAAACACTGTCAACATGTATAATTCTATGTATTTACTTTATTTTAATTATTCATTTGTCTCATAGCATAACATACACTTTGCCTTTCTGGTTCTTCAGAGCATGTATGGTTCTGTGTCTCAAAATGCTTAACAGCTATAGATGATACAGGGACTTGCCTGTAGTATAAATACATTCCCTGGCACACCATGTGGGTGAGCATATTTATTATCATTCACTGGGGCAATTTGGCCCTTTTGTAATACCAAAATACGACCATTGCAAATTACCCGCATTAGTTGCATAAAGGTAATTTCCTATGTATGTGTACCCAAGTTTTATCTTAAGGAATGAACCCCCCAATTTTATTTTGTCCTTAACAAGACATCTTTGCCTCTCTGTGAAAATGTCATTATGTTA
This sequence comes from Calotriton arnoldi, assembly GCA_963921515.1. Classification (NCBI taxonomy): domain Eukaryota; kingdom Metazoa; phylum Chordata; class Amphibia; order Caudata; family Salamandridae; genus Calotriton; species Calotriton arnoldi. Next base: position 2,005,377 of record CAWUFW010002773.1, read on the forward strand.
TATTAAACAAAGTTCAACATCTGCTCACTTGGACATGTTACTCATGAACATGTTAGCAAGTGCCAACAAAATGAGTAGCTGTATGTTTCCAGGACACATGGAGGTCATATCACAATTATTTCCAACTATGGTCATAATGTTAATGCTAACTCCAGCCTTTGTTTAAAGGAATCCCTGTGATCCCTGTCCTAATACAAGTATGGGTGTCAAATTAGTAAAGCAGCAACGATCTGTTTAACACAAGAACATTTGGCACTAGTGGGTGCCATCTGCACGCAATGTGGAAGGTGGAATATGTGAATAGGTTTTTGACATCGTTTAGTGGCAGGAGTATATTTCTAACAGACCTAGAGGACCCTGAAAATCCTAGGATCCTCAGCAAACACATTTTGTAGGCAGTTCATCAAAACCCACTTCTTTATTGCAGTGAAATTACCTTAGATCATATGTCATAACTTGTCAATAATCCTGAGGTCATGTAGCTCTGTGACAAGTGTATTATTAGACTTATATTACTAAAGGTTGGAAAATAACATTTCAAGTACAGTTCTTAGGTGAATGTTCCATTTTCAGCTATGTCAATAAAGTAGTCAGGTGGCAGCAAGATGTAATTATGGCAGAATTACAGAAATCAAGCCCTCTCAATTACCATTTTAGTCTATGAAACTTTTCTTTATTGACACATTCAATCATTTCTTTAAAATGTACGCATCTAAATGTTGATTGTTGTCAAAGTCGAATTAAACATAACCAGTTTATAAGCAAACTAAAACTTACAAAAAATGTGTTGTTTATAAAATTTTAATTAGAATTCTAGACTTTTATCACGTTAAATATGTTTGATTGTTTCAAGTAAAGCACTTAATAAAACGTTTCTACTTTATCTACATAGCATGGCATTGTCCCAGAGTAACTGAATTTTGGGGGGAAATGGGACAAGCACTGAATGCTATGATTGGGGGTGAGGTTACTCTGAATCCTCTGTTAGCGCTGCTGGGCTATGTCAAATCCATTTGAAAAACATATACAAAGATTGTTGCTGCTGCACGACTGCTGGGAAAATGGAGAGTGGTGAGGACGTTGGGTAGGGGCCGTGCCTTGTACTTCAAAGAGTGGCTCAAGAACATGACATTCTGCGAGAAACTGGCACATCGCGCCCAAGAGACTTTTGGTCCCCACTGAGAAATTGTTTTGAGCCCCAATGTACCCCAATATAGGCCTCAGTAGTTGCACAACCTTTTACCTACATTTGTCCTACCTTGCTCTACATAACGGCTCTTGTGCTGACCTTTTACCTAGTTAGGTGCTGAATAAAAGTCATTTGGTTCTCTTCGAAAACTAGCCTCATTTATTATGCATGAGGATTCTTAGTGTCACAGCAGGATTACCATCTTCCGCATAATAACTCTGTACAAAAGTCACCACTATCATCATCCTTGTCCGACACGCTCATGACACATCTAGGTAGAACCCCTGAGGCTACCTTCCATGCTGACACGCTGACACGAGACGCTGAAGTCCCTGCCCGTAGACACACCAGCATGCAGTGGTCTGACATCCCTTGCGGGGTGTCCAACTCAAGACCAAGATGGGGTCCTTCATTCTCCCATCGAATAATGGGGTTGGTTCTTTCCTAGGGGAATTCTTGGCTTTACACCAACACACATGCTAGGTACACTTACGCACATCTAGTTAGGGTTAGCATCTTAGGAGTACTAGTGATTACTGCCACGTATCTATATGCCTGCATATATTCATTGTTTTAGCACCATGGTAGAATTCTACCTTTTATTTACTCTTGTAGTGCTTATAACCGTATATATCTGTTTCTGTCTAATGGTTGTTGGAACACACGTATTTTCTGCTAGAATGATGCTGGTTAAAAATAAATACTTATTGAAAACGTCCCCACCGTTTATTCTGTATATCTCTCTGAGACTGAGTGAGCACGAGTGACTGAGCGAAAGGTATTGTACTGCTTCCACGATCCCTGAGGGGTCAGAGTTTTCATGTTTGATAGTTGCCAGAAACTATTCGCTCCTTGGGAAGGTGATGGGGCTTATAGTGGCACTGTGAGCTAGCTGTCAACTGACTAACATATCCTTTGAGGGTGTCTGGAATCAGTCTGGACACCAATCCCTTAGTTCATGTTGTCTAAAATGCGCAGATCCTATATAGATTAGTAGGAACTACACGACAACCATCTTGGCTGATGGAACCAACCAGTAAGTTGCATGTACAATATTTATAAAACTGATCACAGAAGGCTGTCACTGATCAATCTGACTACGCTGTAATGTATGTGCAATGCCAAGGATGTGATGACTGAATATGTGTGTAATCTTTTATTCTAATGCTGCATAAACTCTGGTTTATTATGAGATATCTTGACATGTAACATAAACTGAGAGGGCCTAGTTATGAGTTTGGCGGTCCACAGGACCGCCAAACTCAATGTGGAGGTGTGCTGGCAGTTGGGGATCACCGCACCAGTGGTCCGACCGCCGTATTACAACTATGGCGGTCGGACCGCATTAGGACTGCGGCAACCACCAGGCATATGTGATCCCTGGCGCGGCGTTCTGAGGCCGCAACATGCTTGGTGGTGCATCTGAGGCACCGCCAAGCATATTACGATTTGGCTGTCAGCCACCGTTTTAATGGCGATGAGGCTGCCATGAAAAGGGTTGTAGAGACTCAACAAAGGGGTCCCTACAGGGCCCCAAGTTGCCTCAGGGCCTTTGGGTTGCATGCAGGGGGCATATAGTGTGCCCCCCTGTCTGCATGCATCCCTTATTCCAGCACAGCATGGACTTCACAGTCCATGCTGTGCTGGAACACACTGTGGCTGTTCCGCTGCACTGACTTTCTAAGGCTCTCCTATGAGCCTTTGAAAAGCAGCGCCATGGGCCAGCCGTCGCAGAACAACCCACCCGGATTACAACTTGTAATCCAGCGGGCGGGCAGTGGTAGAGTTTGGCAGTGTGGGAGCGGGGCGGTCGTGTGCCGCCCCGCTCCCCCGCTGCCAAACTCATAATCAGGCCCAAAGTTTGTTATTGCCTTGACCTGTTAAACAATAAAAAACATAAATTTAAAAACGTTCAATTTTATATGCTTTTGTTTTATGGATTTTTGCTTTTGGATCTCTGGCCTTTGGACGTCTTCTGTCGTGCGGGAACTTCTAATGGAGTATCAACCACTGTAATCATCTGTGTATTATTGAATATAAGCTGCAACCTCAATTGACTACATTTTAAAATAGGATCAGCTTTTGTGGACAGCTTGAGAAATTGTCATTCAGCAGGTTGCACATGACACAGGTACACATTTATGATAATTATGGCTGAGCTAGGAATACTGTTGTTTGACGTATCCTCAGCTCTGCACACAGGTAGCATTGTGGCAGATGTATCCCATTCTAAATGATTACAATTTAAAAAGGGAAATGAGAGGTACTGACCTTTACATTTGGAAAAGTGCATAGCGTGTCATATTTGTACTTTGTTTACTCAATGTTTAAACTGTGTTAAAACTGTCAGTTTGGGGGGGCGTGGCCAAGACCTCAATGGAATAGGACGTGTGAAGCTCGCGCTCCGTCCTCCGGGGGTCGAATAGGCCGTTTTTTCTAGCGATCAAAAGCGCAGGGGGGGTCATCGGAGCCCCTTACCTGATATCTTGTACCTTGTTGGTGCCGGCGGCTGGAAGTGGGGGCTCGGGAGCCTGGGTCTCCTCCGAGATGATGACTCCGGAGCGATGACGGAGTCCTGGCCGCCATCTTGCTGAGGTCCGGACCGGGCCTTCCTGCGGCGGGCCTGGGCCCCTGGCGGTGAAAGCGGCGAGGGCGAGGAAACCGCGGAGGTGTGAGGCCCACCCCCGCTGTACACGGCGAGAGACGAGCTCCCCTGCTGAGTGAGGAGGGCCCGGGGGGCTCGGGGGGAGCCCCGGCGAGGAGGCCTTCGCGCTGCCTGGGGAGAAGCATCAGCCTGCGGCCCAGAGGTAAGCCCCGGTCGCCCACCGGATCGGGTGGGGAGGGCGGCAGCAGCGATAGGGGAAGAGCGGCGAAACCCCGGGGGGGGAAGAGGCGGCGATCTAGTGGGGCGTCCTGAGGGGAGTGTCCACCCCTGCAGAGACAGCTCGTGAAGCCGGGACCCCCCCGATTCCGCATCCCCCGGAGCCAGTTGGCGCCAAATCAGGAAGCCCTCCCCTGGAGCTCGGAGGAGGCACAGACGCCGTAGAGGACCGCCACTGGCACGAGAGTCAGGCTGGCTATTCCTTAGGGAAGTGTCGGAGCGATGCAGTGCGAAAGGAGAGGAGATGGAGGCCTGATCTCTGCGGACTGCTTGGGGCCCCTTGGCTCGGAGGTTTACCAGGCGCACTGTTGCTGACTCTCCCGACTCGTCTGGCTCTGGCGCCCCCAGAGCCGAGGCTGGGAGCGAGTGGGCGGGCTGGGCCCTGGTGTGTAGGTGGCCCCCTACCCCGGAAGAGTAGCACTGCTGCAAGACGCTGCCTGGGCCCTGAGGGAGTCTGGTTTGGATCGCCGGGGTCCGCTGGGGTGTGGCCCTGGTGAGTGCCGGGGGGCACGGCGAGCGAGCGAACGACACACCTGGGAGACCCGCGGCTGGAGGGTGAGAGACCTGGGAGGCTGTTGACGGCCGGAGGAGCGGGCGATCAGGAGGCCGGACCCGCCATCTTGTGAAGCGGCGCGGCTGTGCCCGAAAGGCCGAGTGACGCCGATGGAAGGAACAAGAGCCCGCAATTGGCAATCTGCGAATCCCGCATAGAGGAGTCACTGCGCCGGAAGGGTGAGGACTGAGTTCCCCGGTAAGCCGGAGCCCGGCGGCGACGCACATCGCTGGGGGGCCGTGGGTCTGGAGACAGAGACACGAGAGCTGCGGAGGGATCTGCGAGGAGCGGCGATAGCCTGCGACACCGGGGGAGTCAGGCGGAGGCGGCCTGCTGGTGGACGGCCGGAGCGGCTGCAGCCCGGGAGAGACATCGGACTCCCAGAAGGTGAGGAGCGGGGGGTGTAGATCCCGGGGGAGAACGTGACAATGCTGGGAGGAGTGTAAAGCCCCCGGGATCATAGAAAACCCCAGGGAAGCAAAGGGTGGCCTGTTCGCCCGACCACAAACGAGGAGGTGCAGCGGTCATGGGCAGTGAGCCATAGCGCACAAGAGGGCACTCGAGGCCATAAGTGACGAGAAGCTTTGGCCTGACAGACCGGGACTTGCATCAAGCTGGGAGCGGGGGTGAAGGCCGTGCTTCTGGGAATGGCCTCCCACCCCATGTAATCGCCCTGGTGAGCCAGCGCCCCACAGCCTACGATAACGCCCTACTGAAGCAGGGGTGAGAGAGGAGTCCAGGAGGGAGAGGGCAACAGCAGACAGAACGGGTTATTGGGAGCCTGGGAGCCCTCATGAAACAACCCCCAAACTAACCACTAAATTTGTAAAGGAGCCTGGATGGGGGTGTGGATCGGGTGGCGCCCTGTTGAAGAGAGCGGGCCGGAGTGAATGCTATCCGGCAGCATATAGCTCCTAAGGGAACCCTGCGGCCTACCCAGGGGCTGGAAAGGGGACTGGTATTGGGCTGCACAGCGATACCGGCGACGACCGCACTGAGACAGATATCAACAGCATGACCAGGCCTCGCACGGGGAAGTCTGTAGCGACCCCCGCCACCAAGGACACATCGGTCAAGGATTTGTGGCACAAACGCGCCCCATCGCCTTTACCAGAGGCCTCTGACATGGCGTCCGCCCTGAAAGACCCTGACCACGATACTATCACACAGGCGGTGCTGGCCACTTTTCTGCAAGAGATAAAATCGGAGATTTCCTCCCTTAAGACAGAGGTCAAAACGTACTTGACGGATGTACGAAGAGATATTACTGAAATTGGAAATCGGGTGGATGATATGGAGCGCACCATAGACTCTCGCACAGAGGACCTGGAAGATATCCGTCGCAGAGTCCAGGCACTGGAAGAACAGAACGTAGAGCTCCAGATCAAACAGGAAGATTTAGAAAATCGGAGCCGCCGGAACAACGTCCGTATCCGGGGGTGCCACGGGGGCGGAAGGAACGGACATACTCACATACGTGGCGGACCTGCTCCAGGCCATCCGAGGCGATGAGGATGTCTCCCCCCGACGCTAGATCGGGCCCATCGAGTGGCTCCCCCGCGAGGTAACCCCAACCTGGTCCCTGACATCCTGACCAGAGTCCACTTCTATGCCGAAAAAGAGGCAATCATCCGGGCCTCCAGGGCGCACGAGAAGCTGGAATACGGGGGCCATACAATCCAGATCTTTCAGGACCTCTCGCCCATCACTCTGCGCCGCCGTAGGGACTTCCGGCCAGTGACGGCCAAACTGAAAGCGTCCAACATTAAATATCAATGGGGACACCCTTTCGCTATAAATTTCCAATGGGAGGGACGGCGTCGATCCATACGCTCATTGCGGGAGGCACTCCATCTGCTGCACCTTTCACGGGACTCACGGCCATCCTCGCCCTCCCCTGCTGACTCGGCCTCCCAGGTGTCACTGCGCCCGGAGTGGTCCAAGGTACAACGCCACGGCTCGGGATCATCGGTAGCCCACTCGGCTTCTAGCCAAGCTAAGCAAGACATTATACGCCACCTGAAAGCTCTAGAAGAACCCCAGCCGAGGGCAGAGAAGAGGTCTGGCCAAGCGCTCCCATCGACCGAGGGCCCAGGAAGTGGAGAATGAACTGTGCTCAACACCTGTATATCGTGCCCTGCTGAGTGGGCCTATTGATCACGCATACATTCCTACTCTGGAGGACAAAACATGCCCCGAGCTGCGACAACCCGGGTCTACTTATAACAGGGGCAATGGCGGAAACAAATACGCACTGTGCACGGGACTTTCGTTCTTTACAGATGGCCCCTGGGGTCCTTGTGACCCAAGGGGAACACACAGCCTGAACTGGCCTCTCAAGGCAGGACAGACCCCCACATGCTACTACAGACATAGACGAACAGTGGTCACATTCACTACGATTTAAACGACTGGCTCTCCTGGACTAGCAAACTGGAGGCGGCGAGACATCTCCCATCAGTAGATCACAATGTTATGTGTTACCATGTCATAGTTTGTTATTACAGGACCCTATCCATTGAGGGATGCTTAGTATAGAAAATAGGTCCACTGAAACCCACTCTATTGGGGCTTGTCTTCATTGAATGTCCCGCCCCCGACCCATAGTTCAACACTGGGTAAACACTTGTGCCTGGCCCCCTTGACAGCCTCTCAAAGACATTGACAGCAACAACGACGTATTGTTATATATACGTACCATATACTCGATATCCTAGGCTACAACCTTGCCTTACTACACTGATACCCACATACAATTGGACCCGGGACACAAGAGCCCCCAACGTCCCAGGGTAGGGGCTCACTCCCCTGATATAATATGAGAAGAACACCTGGATAGGCTCCCCAACCTCACAACCACAGTAAACAGAATAGATGGCTCCCCGGGGGACGGTAGCTGCCGCGGCTGTTAGGTACCACGTTCCCCCCCACCATGTCCTCAGTCCAAATGAGGAGTGACTTCCTCAGAGCCGCCCTGGTTCACACCAATGGGCCGCTCCAGGACCGGACAGGTTCTTTATGGCCCAGTTGGCCATTATGTTGGTGGTTAATTTTTATTATTTGGTTTTTCTGTCTCCTGTCCTTTCAAATTTCTCTTTCTCCACTCGCACAGGCCTGGGAGGACCTGGGCATGCATGCGGGACTCCACCCTGATTTGCTGGTCGGACTGTTGGGGACAGGCTTGGGTGCCGGGTGTCTACCTAAGAGGAGGGGATGGTGGTTGTGTGCTACGCTCCCTGCCGAAAGGTGTCCACTTAGCGAGAGAGGGCCTCGGGACGGGGGCAGGAGGCAAAGAGATGGCATTGTCGGATCGTGCTCCATCCTACTGGACCAATGGCACAACTTAAATGCATGACCCTAAATGTTAGGGGCCTGAATTCCCCGAACAAGCGAAGACAAATCTGGAGGTATCTCCTCCTACGCGACCCTGATATTATCTTCCTACAAGAGACCCACCTCCTCTCGGCGGATGTTTCGCGTATGTCACACCCTAGATATCCGGTACAGGTATGGGCCCATGCACCAACTAAGACTGCGGGGGTAGCAATCCTTTTCAAAGCCGGCACCCCAATAACAATCAGCCGTACTACACGCGATAGAGAAGGTCGGTATCTTAAGACGGCAATATTAGCTCGGGGCAACCCCCTGTTGCTAGTCAATATATACGCCCCTAATCAGGCGCAAGATAGCTTTCTCAGAGATCTCCTCCGCTCACAAATATCCCAGGAGGATGGACCCGCCATCATTGGAGGCGACTTTAATTTAGTATGGGACCCGGACTTAGATCGCACCGCTTCCTCATATCAAGGTACCGGAGCTATGTCCGCGACACTTAAGCACGACATACAGGCTCTTGGTCTAGTAGATGCATGGCGATACAGAGAACCGGACACACGAGACTACTCCTTTTATTCCCATGTACATCGATCTTACTCCCGCATTGACTACTTTTTTATTTCCCAGACACTTACAAGAGCCTTGGAATCGGCGGACATTTCAGATATATCGGTTTCTGATCACGCCCACGTGGAGATAACCCTGGCGGGACTGGGCAGACCCTCGGGCTCCACTCCACGTTGGCGTCTTCCTCCTCGGGTCCTGCGGGATCCGGTGGACATAGACGAAATAAAACAAGCCATACTAACCTATTTCATTCATAATGACCTACCGGACACCCCGATTTCTCTCCTATGGGACGCCTTCAAAGCTACCATTAGGGGCACTATCACCTCTATTTCTATAGCTCGACGAAGGGAGGCTAGACTGGTAGAGGACAACCTCAGTCGAGACATTAAAGCGCTAGAGCGGCACACTCACATAACGCCCTCTTTAATTGAGAAAAAAAAACTTGCATCACTCCGGGGACAACTAAAGGCCCTAAGGGTAAATAAGGCAGAACACTCCCTTCTCGCCCTAAAGCAAAAATTCTATGGGGGGCAACAAAGTGGGCTCCATGCTGGCACATCGCCTCCGCCTTCAGATATCCCGTAACCACATTGCCAAAATCACTTTGCCAGGCGGGGGTGGGCCATCGAGGAAAGTGCCAAACAAAAGGAATTCCTCGAGTTCTTTTCTGATCTATACGGGGCTGCGGACACCTGTGTGGACCGGATAGAACCCTTCCTGGACGAGAGCCCCTGGCCACCTCTGGACACCCACCACCAGCAGCAGCTAGAGGAGCGCATCTCAGCGGAAGAGCTACTACACGCTCTAAACAGTATGCCTTCGGGGAAGTCACCCGGCCCTGATGGCCTGACGCTGGCCTTCTACCGCCTCTTTCTCCCAGAACTTCGAGCGCCTCTGATACGCCTTTTAACTCGTTTACTGATACCGGAGCTGTGACACCGACAATGGCTGAGGCGGAGATTGTTCTCATTCCAAAGCCCGGGAAAGATCATACTGCATGCGCATCGTTCCGCCCGATCTCGCTCCTAAATGTCGACGCCAAGCTCTATACTAAAATCCTATCTCGTCGTCTGGCTCCTCTCCTACCGAGTTTAATTGAACCTGATCAAGTAGGCTTTATACAAGAACGACAGGGAGCGGATAACCTACGGAGAATAGCCCATCTAATACAAAAGGTCCAACACCAAGACAGGCCGGCCTTCTTACTCTCCCTCGACGCCGAGAAGGCCTTTGACCGGGTCGATTGGTCATTCCTTCGGGCGGTTCTCCGCCGCATAGGACTAGGACCTCTCATGATAAAACGTATCATGGCACCGTATGCGGACCCCAAAGCGCGGATCCGGGTGAATGGAATTTTGACCTCTTCTTTTTCCATCCAAAGGGGCACTCGTCAGGGCTGCCCATTATCACCCCTGCTCTTCGCGCTCGCCGTGGAACCCCTGGCGATTGCTATCCGACGATCAGAAGATGTTAAAGGAGTCCGCATGGGCGGGGTGGACCATAAGATCGCCCTCTTCGCGGATGACCTACTGTTGACACTCACGGAGCCTGCGACCTCTCTTCCGGCGCTCATTGCCATCCTTTCCCACTTTGAGTTAGTATCGGGGCTCAAGGTTAATCTTACCAAATCGCGGGCACTTAATCTTACTCTTCCCCCCAGCAGTTAGACGAACTCCAGGCAGTCAACCCTTTCCAATGGGCCTCAAAATCCATACGCTATCTGGGGATCAATATCACAGCTAATCTGGACACTTGGACGCAGGCTAACTGGCCTGCCTGTAGAACTACTGTACGAGAGGATCTCCGCCGATGGAAAGCGTTACCCCTCTCTTGGCTAGGACGCCTTAACGCAGTGAAAATGTCCATACTCTCAAAGGTCCTATACATATTTCAGGCGCTCCCGACGCCAATTCCACATAGAGACATCCTGGGCCTTCAGAGAGAAGTGGTCAACTTCATATGGGGAGGAGGACGACCGCGGCTGTCTACCAAGGTTCTGATGCTACCACGAGAACGTGGAGGCCTAGCATGCCCGGATTTCCTGGCATACTATTGGGCGTCGCACCTGAGGTATATATCGGAGTGGTCGGTGCGGGCAAGTGAAAAACACTGGTTTCACATGGACCGAGCAGTGGCCTGTCGCCCGTTGTGGGACCTAGCTTGGCTAAAAAGAGCGCTCGACATCCCAGTGCTTATATTGCCACGCCCACACGCACGGTATTAGAAATATGGGATAGAATAGCGATACACCGGGGTCTTGCATCGTTCCCCTCTCCCCTCACTCCGGTGGCACTCAACGCAGACTTTCCCCCAGCCTCCAGCATAAACTCGTTTCGAGGATGGGAAACAGGGGAGTGTCGCATCATTGAACAACTCTTCGAGAACGGGATGTTCAAGTCGTTTGAACAGTGTCGGGCGGATTTTAATCTCCCAGTGACTGCTCGGCTAGAATACTTTCAGGTCCGCCATTGGCTTCGGGCCCCATACAGTAGGGAGGGAGCCACGCGACAGCTGACAGCATTTGAACTTTTGGTTAGGGCGTTCGATGGGTCTAAAGGCCTAATCTCTCGGACCTATAAGGTCCTTCAACAATCTCAGGAGGTCACGCCTCACACCTACCAGCGCCAGTGGCAGAGAGACATTGGGAGCGAGATTCTTCCTGACCGGTGGGCTCAGCTCTGGAGGGATATCCGGCGCATACTGCGAAGTATGCCACAACAAGAATCGGCATACAAACTTATGACACGCTGGTACTATACTCCTCTTAGGCTGCAGAGAATGTTCCCTGGAGTTACCCCTAACTGTTGGCGTTGCTTGGCGGCTCAGGGATCCTTCATTCACATCTGGTGGGAGTGCCCACTTATTATTTTATATTGGTCGGAGGTGCAACAGCACATTAGGGCAGTGGTAGGGTTCCCCCTCCCCAACGATCCGGAGATTTTCATTTTGGGCCTTCGCCCGACCACACTCAAAGCCATGACACATATGGCCTGGCGCTTGATATTCCAGATGTTTACGGCAGCGAAACAAGTTATCGCAGCCCACTGGAAACAGGCCCACACGCCCTCTACAACTTTGTGGTTTACGAGACTTTGGCAGGTCATGGCAATGGAACTCCTTACCCACCGACTGACACACACAGATGCCAAATTTCAGCGCACCTGGCAGCCCTTGATCCAATACCTGACCCGGCTGGAGCACACTAGAACTATGCCTCCGCGGCTTCGCGCCCTTCAACTCTTTGACGACCCAGTTCTCCCCAGAAGGGATACCGACGAATTGGATACAGCCTAAGCGCACAACAGCCATATAAGCCCTCCCGATGCTTGGTGCCCGTGGGCGGGTCCCCACCCGACCGAGAACTGACCCAGCATGCCTCCGGATTCCTCTTCCACGCGGGTCCTTCGACCAGTGAGGTGTTAGCCCTCGGACTACCACTTTCGGCCTCCTTTTTTTTTTCTATCATCTATTTTCCTCTCTTTTCTAAGTTCATTTGTTTTCTCTCCTGCTCAATCTTTATTGCAAAGCCGACGAACCAGCATGTCCAGCTGCCCATATACCATCTTGTTGCATGAGATGCGACCATTTAACGACATTTTCTCCCTTCGCTTATGTGTGGCAACGACACGCAGCGCGCAAAAAGGCAGCAAACTCAGGGATCTAAACATAGTGATAATGGTACAAAGGGTGAATTGATATTACGACACTTGAGATATAATAGCGATAGCGTAGGAGGATAGGAAAGCTAATAACCAATAACTGTTGAGAATTAAGTAATATTCGCATATGTTTTTTTTTTACCTCACTATCTATCACTCTCCTGTACGCGGCCGGCCCAATGTGGTTGTAGGCGGCTTGCTGTGTTTTCCCCTACCCAGTCGTAAGAGTTACTGCCTCGATAATTTGCACTGCCGGCCCTGCTGGGGATGTAGGCGGAATGCAGTGGAGAGAGACTTTATTTTTTTTCTAATAAAGTTGTTTTTTAAAAATCAAAAAAAAAAAAAAAAAAACTGTCAGTTTGGATTGGAGCATGGTGCTAGTATCAGAGTTGCTGCCTTGTATATATTTTCCTGGGCCTGGAATCCAGATCTAAAGTTGTTGCTTTTAACATTGTTAGATTCCTTAAATAATTGTGAAAGCACACACTTTTCTGAGCCACCTCTTAAAGAACTTCACCTTTTGAGTCACCCGGCAAATCAAAGGCCCCAATAAACAATAAACCAAATCCAAGAACATTAAGCATCTCTTCTGGAGAATGTGAATGAGGCTATAATCTCCATAGACATCACCAGCAATAACCTGAGGGAGAGAGGAGATTTCCCAGTAGTGACAATGGAGAAGGGTCAGACTTCTGTCTCTTTTGGCCAGTAGTTGGCCCCTTTGCAAAATGCTGGGGAAAAAAAGGCCAGGTCTGTGTTAGCAGACCAAGGTCAGAAAATTATCTCCTCCTCTTTTTGAGAGGGATGCCATCTTTCAGTTTACCCAAATGCTTTACAGGCGTGGGAGAGAGTGGGCTGATTCTTTTGTTGAAATTAAGCGGTGAAAGTTCTTGTACCACCAGTAGATTGGGTGGGTGTTGTACCTATCACAAAATGCTTTATCTCTTTATAATCCCTTCACACGCAGATAGAGCTGAGAAGGAGCTTGGAAAGAATGAAGGATGACCCAACAATACTGTAAATCCTTACAAGACTCTTGGGTGAGGGGTGAACACCCACTCTTGACATATGCTCCTGGTCATTTGACTCTCTTTCAGTCTGGTTGCAACAGCTCCCTGATTTCATACCAGGCATATTAGGAGAATAGATTTGCTAAGGGGCCCTGAAAGAGGGACCCCTTGTACTCCTGTTGAACTGGTCCTGCTCTAGTGCCTTTAGAAGTGATCACTGTAGACTCTTGCTTTTCAACACAGTCGCCTTTCAAGAGACTCAAACTATGGTTGGCTAGATAGTCCCTGCAAGCAGGGTTTTGTGCCAGTGAACTGCTGTTATGGAGGGCCCTAGGTCAAGAGCTCTCCATGGCTGGGTAGGAGTGCAAGTCCAGACCCTTACAGCTAAGCTTCTATTATGTCAGTAGAGGAAGTTGTGGTACAGAAGATGCCAGAGGTCGTGGACAGCCGAGTTGTTAGTTCAGTGAGCTAGGGTGGCTCCAAGAAGCTCCGTGCAGAAATTGGCATCAAAAATGGTCCCGCAGGGACTGAGAAATCTCTCATTGCCTCTTCTTGAGATTGATTTCTTCTCACATGGGTGCCCTTGGTGAACCTTTAATAAAACTCTTTTTTCTGCTAGATTCCCCCAGATAACCATTGCATTTTCTTAGATGGTGTTCTTTTTCATTTTGTGAGAGCTTTGGTGAAATCACTTGAGGTTTTTAGGATCCAGCTGGGCCTTAAAGAATTAGCCCCTTATCCCAAGCAAGCCCCTTTACCATGCTAGCCTGGGTCCCCCATAGCCCACCACCTCTCCTCTGCCATCCACACCTGCAGGACAGTCAACACAGTTGGCTGGTAAATGGGAAGAAGTAGGGTGAGAGAGCGAGATTTGATTGAATGTGTGGCAGGAATAGGACATCAAAGTAGGCTCCCTACAAGCTGCAGAACAAACAAACCACCCTGTGCCCACTGGGGTAACACAACTTGAGGGAGCAACGCTGCAAGGTATATGGGGGGGACCCCTCCGGACTCAATCAGTGGTGCTCTAGCCAGAGATTTGTGCTGAGGGGGCCCCCTGGAGCTTGGGCCCACCCCTGAACCACAGGGGCTGCGGGGACCTGTGTTATACCACTGCCTGTGCCTGCAGCTGAATGTTCCATGTGGGTCGCAAAGAAAAACTTAAACACTCAGATCTGCAGGAGCTGTCACGTGGACGTGCCTTCAAGTGCTGGGTGCCCAAGACGAAGGCAGGGGCACCTGATAAATGTTTCTCCCAGATAGCACTTCTGAACAATAATTAAACGCTTGAACTTGCTTTCACTATAACTGATGTGTGCTCTTCCTGAGTTACAAAGCTGCATACCAAACAATATCGCCAATACATTTTCGTATGCATTTGATATTGATTGCCCAATTTCATGGCATTCTCAAAAATCATGTTTTGTACTCATTGTGATCTATGACAGTTATACATTCCCCGTAGTACTCTGCAATTTCCATGTTCAATTAGGCAGCGTTACCACTGGGCAGATATTCGAAGTTTAGCAGAAAGGTTCATTTTTCACATTTAACAATTTCTTTAAAAAAAATTGCTTTGATTGTTATTTGCTTTTCCTTCCTTTAAGCAAAGGATACTTCAGTCTTGTTGTGGGTGTAACCACGCAAGAATTTCCAGAGTAAGTATGTAATGTAGCATGTTTTTATAGCCATAGGCGAGCATCTATTTCATTAGAATGAATTATATGCAAAAAAAGAAACGCTTCTAGCATAAGTTCACTGCAAACCATATGCATCGGCACATTTGTTATCATTCTCTAAGACTATGTGGCCACTTCTGTAATGTCAAAATGTACCCAGTGGAGATACCCAGCATTAGCGGCGAAAAGATAATTTTCACTGAATTTACATCATTTTTTTTTACCAAGGAATCAAACCACCATTTTCATTACTGACCCAAAAAAGCCTCTTTGCGTATATTAAATAATGTGAGTTTAAACGCTATTTAGCATCTGCTGACTTTGTTGTGCTGCTCATAAGCATAAGTCAACACTATGAGGCACATTTCCAGAACACATTGAATCCTCTTTAACGTTTTTGTTATTTTTTTTTCTCGGCAATAATGGTAATGCTAGCTCCAGCTTTTGTATACAAGGGTCCACTGTCATTCCCGACTGAGCACAAAAAGAACCAATAATACCTTTCAAATGTATAAAATAATATTAATCTATTCAACAGAGGAACGTTTGCTATCAATGGATTTCCTCTGCACAATTTGTGATGTGGTAACTCTAAATATTTGTGAATTTAAGCTTGAAATGCATGTTTTTCTTTACATTTTGTAAAGCTGAAAGACAATATTCCTGCAGTGGATTGGAACCTTATGAGCTGTGACTGTTACAGCAAAAATCAGCAGTTTTTATGGCATGATTTGTGACACAAGATCTACGGCCGACGTGCTCTTTGTTGGTTCTGCAAGAGCCATGAAATTCTAGGATTCCTAATGGCCCCTGTTCAGTGCTATCCATCCAACTCACTTTTTTCTTCTGATGACATGACCTTCGATCATAACATGTCATAATTTGTCAATAGTGCAGAGGTCACGCATCTCTGTGACTAGAGTAACATTAGCCTAACTTTGGTATTGGATAGGGAAGACTTTTTAATGCAAGTACCATTTTCATCAATGTCAAGAAAATAAATTTTTGCATGTACGTTCTTGCAATCCAGATGTGTGGGATGCCGCATGTAGTCTTCTGCAAGATGTCACTTATGGCATAAGAAATATGGAAAAGTAAAGTCTTTTTAATTGTCACATTAATGCATTTCTTCTTAATTGCCTGCGTCTACATGTTGATTGTTGCCAAAGTAGAATTAAACGCAATCAAGTTAGAAGGAGGCATATTGTAAAATGAGCAATTGTTTTTCTAATTCTTCAGCACTACGGATGAATTATAAACTCTTATGTGCTGAATAGTTTTGATTGTGGAACACAAATCATAACTATAGTCAATTAAATGTAACAAAAAGTTTCTTTTTTGTACGAATTCTCTTTGTGGACAGTATATCTGAATAGTAATCACATACCTTCAGTTCTTTACATTAGAACGAGAGGGTGTTCACCTAATTTAAATAGAGGGTTTGCAAAATGTCTCACGCGCTTTCCCCTGCATTTGATGTTAATTGAATTCCCCAATATTACTGCACGCTTAAAATCACTTGGGGGCATATTCTCAAGGAGCTATCGCCGAGTTATCGCCACGTTATCACAGCCAAATCCGCGATAAATTTATCTTCCCATTCCCAAGCTGGTGCTAACAGCCCATAACATCAGTTTACCTGCGATAGCAGTCGCCAAAAACATTGCCACAGATGCCCCCGGCAACTAACGCTAATGATATGCAGAGTAGGCGTTCCTGAGCAAAAAGCCACGACAACACCACTCCACAACATTCTCAACGACCAGCCCGATCGGCGATAAGATCACAAAACATGCAATAAGGCGCGTTAGCAGCAGGAAATTAACACCTGCTCTTACCTGGTGCAAAGTCGGACGACAACCTGCAACAGACAAGGGAGCACAGCCCATAGCCACACATGAAGAACAACAGATGCCATGGAGCCACTCACCATGCATCCCGGAGCCCCCAGAGGGCAACACCACCCACCGCCACCACACCCAGGACCCCCCCCCCCGGGGCTCCACTTCGGGCACCCCACACCCACACCCGGACAAAGATATGCCACATCAACCTCACGAAATCATGAACAAAACAATGTGCCCGATGTCGCACAATAACAACACCTAACATACATGTGTCATCTGAAAAATGAGAATCATACATTCATCTTAGACTCAGCAAATAATTCGTTTCATACAGAATAAACACAAAATAACTATTTTGAAGAGTCATAGCGGGTCCTCTCAGGACAATCTGGAAGTCACAGCCTGCAAAACAAATTTCCAGATAAGAAGGTGTGTCATGCGCTCATCAAAGGACAGAGAGAGAGAGCGAAAGTGAGAGAAAGAGAGAGTGAGAGAAAGAGAGGGAGAGGGAGTGAGAGAGAGAAATAGAGATATTGTACAAGGAGCGCAAGGCCAATCGGGCTCCTGGCTCATACATGCCAACTGTTGTGTGTGTATCGCTATTGGTGCACACTAAGTCAAAGGCCTGGCATCAATAGCAACTCGAAGGCCACATAACATTTCAGAAATGCATGCAGTAGTCAGACCAACATCAGGAATGAAAGCTCCATTGTCTCAATACACAAGGCTGAAGGACTCCTGAACCCCCGACCCTGGTCCTGAATGCGGCTGGCACTCCCTACGAGAGATACCAAACCAGATCGTGACGACTCCCACACCACGAACTGCGCGAATGAAAGACCAACGTGTCCACACCCCACACACACTTGTCCCTGCCTGAGGCACACCTGCTTGGGATGCCCCTGACACATAAGTACGAAACAACTGATACGCCCAAATGTCGCACACAAATACGCCTCATTGCTCCGAGCAGTGGCATCTCATCCACACAACTGCCACCTGTCAGAAGTGTGCCGGTGCTACGAGACCAACAAAGGCAATGGCTGGTAATTCCGGGCACATGCACAACCCCTGTCACGTGGAACTGTGCCGTGCACGAATGCTGCATCTGTTGGGATCACTGCCACTGGCAGTGTTGCGCATCAGTTACCGTCTGAGTTTCCGTCTTGCGTACTTCACCTGCGTCCAGCCCTGGTTCCACTGTCGATCATGCACATTCGAGTGGCCCATGGATGTCTGCCTATCCAACACAATGGTAGCTGAACTGGATTATGACATGTATGTGCGCCCCCTATTGGCCCACGAACAGGAGTGTAACCGTGACACCTATGCATGGGATGCCTTGATATTTGGAGTATGTGCAGGCAGTTGGGCATGGAGATTGCACAACTCCTCATGTGCAGTGACCACATCGAGGCGCTCCCCTATTGGGCTGTGTTGCGGATTGGTGAAACGGCGTGGACAGAGCACAGCTGCCCGGACCAGGTAATGAATTGGCTCGCCCTCGCGTACCTTGACCTTGACAATGATGTACTCTTGGAACAGATTGCCCATGAAGTAGCGCTTGCATACATGGACGAGTAACTACGTTCCTGCAGCCACAACTGATTGTCACCCACAGCACAGGTCCCCACACCTTGTAGCATCTCGGAGGAATTTTCACATATCCCACCACAACACTGGACGTGTCTGCCTTCGCCTGGACTCAGAATGCATGTGCGTGGACCTACGCATGTGTACACACACCTGTGCAAGGTGATGCAGTCCCATGGGCGGAGCAGCACAGCGTCGCCTGGCAACGTTCCAAAAGTGGAGAAACTGCTGGGGGGAGAGTACACACATGGCAATGTAGCACGACATGTGACCTTGTAGGATCCCTTCACCTGCTCACTGTCAGCAGAGCACACAGTCAGCGCAGTCCGGTGCTACAGCACTATGCAGATCCCATGGGCTGTGAGTCGTGTCCCCTGACACTGGCCGATGAGCAGACGCTAAACATCACATGACTCGTCCAGCAAGGCAAGGTGGGCTGAGACCGTTAACATCCGTAATGAATTGTGTGCACTTTTGCCAACCCATTACTTGCACCTCGACATGTTCATAAGCTGCCTGTAAGTGTCTTAAACATTGGTCTGCATGTTGTGGCCCTTGCCTTGCCCGTACTGACACGCACATGCTAATAAAGTCTACGCAACTTCACCTGTGTACAACTGTGATGAGTGTTGATTATAATGACAGATCATGTGCCTACATGTGCATTGTCCATACACAGGGAGGCATTGACTGACGCTTGTGAATTGGGGGTGAATCCCTATTGCCAGCTCCACCTCTGTGAGCCAGACATTGTGGCTGGGATAGTTGGTGGCAGACCTGTGCTCCTACGTGTCCCCAGCAATGTGCGTATGGTGTCCAACTTCTCGCCATGTAGATCAAGGTCATCCATCAAAACAGACTGTGTCCACACAGATGTGTGTGAGTAGGCATGCGAAGAGACGTTCTGTTGTCACATGTGATGGGGGACACCACTTAAGGACTGCTACCGAATGTGACATTTCCACACACAGCCCTATTTGATACATGAACGTGGGGCTACATTTGGGGGCAACGGGATTGTTGTTACTGTGCAATGAGGCCATAGCTAGTTCACACCTTCACAGTCATCTAAGTGGCCATGTGGGTCAGGGTCAAACATGCGCATTGATGACATTTACCAGGGTGTACCTTTTAGTGCAATCGATGTCCCTACATTCATCCAAACATTTATTTGTGAGTGAACATAGACATGACACATCTGTGTGATTTGGAATGTTTTATTCACATTCTGGGGGGTGTCGGACCTGGAGTGTACTCATGGAATCTACGACAATTATAGATACCCAGGAGGAGTCCTCTTTATCCATACTTAATCAGGCAGAGCACTTCTCTGAAACAGAATGTGGAGTTTAGTGTCAGAAATACAATTTTTGTCACCTGAATTACATTTAGATGCACAAGAACGTCTGTCAATGTAGACTAGACCGGCTAGCTTTATCAACGAAAGCTTCTTTCCGGTTGGCTTAGTTGAAGAAGTGCAGGAAGGATTAGGGAATTTCACTTCATATTTTTCATAGTCCTAGTAAAACATTTCTACTCCCTGAAAGTCTTCACCTCACATTGGGGTTTCGCAGTCCACTGCTTACGCTGCTCTGCAGGTTTCAGAAAAGGGTGCATTCATTTTTCATAGCAGGCCCAATGTTATGGGATACAGTAAATTTCACAGGCCTGGAGGGTAGTCTAGCTTTGGGAAGGAATAAAGTAATTTCCTGTTTTCTGATTCCTTGTAATATCTGTTTTGAGTTTAAATCTCTTGACAGGTGGGGGAGGTGCCAAGTAGAGTTGTGGCAGGGATTAGGTGTACTTAGATACGATGCCTCTGTCCACCTCAGAATATTCTATCAAACGTTTTATAACTTTTTATATAATTTCTACACTTTCAAGTTAAACAATTAAGAAAAGCTTGCATGAACAACAAGAAATGTCCAACGGCCATTTTGTAATATTTACCATTTTCACTAACTGGGTCCGTACTATGCATAGTGTGCCAGGGGTGCAAAGGGCATGAACGCCCACTTTGTGCACACCCGTGGCACTATGTTTGTACAGAAGGGGCACAGCAGATGCTTGTGTGGTCCCTTCTGTAATAGTGACAGTGCTGGTGCTCATGTAGTACCAGTGCTACCTTTTTTGCCTGGGAGTGAGGCCCTATGCAAATCAGGGAATATCTTTGCATCTTCACCCATTATGGACAGAGGTGCAGAGGCAAACAGGACATCGCAGACATCCCCCTGCAGGTGGATGCAGTAACTCACTGCACCCACCTGCAGTGGGATCTCTGTCCCTGCTTTATATTGCAGGTGAATGCTTCCTTCACTATGAAATACAAAGTAGCTTATAAGCAGCCACTTGTCTTTCAATGAATGCCCCCAGGGCAGCCACAATTTTGCAGCTGCCCGGTGGACAGCGCATTAGCTGTAATAGGGTCCAGTGTCCTAGTATGCAACAGTGACACATTTTGCAAGGTCTGTCTGGCGCAGACCGCCACATAGCACCGTTGTGTAATCAAGGCCTTGGTGGGTTAGGGATTTCTTACTAAGTAGAACCGGTCTGGCCACAGGTAAGATTTTTAGGCGTCATTGAGCCTCATTTTATAAGGTTTATTTCAAATGCATTCATGTATTCATTCATGTGTATCTAGGTTCAAGTCGTGATTTGAGTCGGATCCAAAACCTCAATAAGCCTAGTTTTAGGATCCGTTTACGTTAGGGTTTTTCTTGATCACGAAACTGTTCTTGTCCACAATCAAACTTGCACTAAAAAGTTCCAGTAACGAGCAAGCCAGGCTTGGTGGTCTTGATGTTCCTTGACATCAAGGGTAGTTTGGAAGTCTGGCATTTGCAAAGACCATAATCAGGAATATCCAAACGCTTGAAAACATAAAGTGCAGCTTCCCAAGGTAAACTTGGATTTGCCCTTCTCAAAGTAAAACTATTTTTACCATGGCACAGTAAATCATGTTTATTGTGCAATCTCTATTATAGCTGTGAGCAATAACCATGTATGTAGTCTTGTCCTTCTTTCAGACAATTTTCTGGCTGAGTTTATTGGGGTCATTCAGCCCCTCAGAGGTCTGTGATGCATGGTGTCCACAGTATATGTAATTAGTTAACACAATCATAAAGCTATTGATTTTTTTCTTGTAGTGTAACTACCTGCAAAGTCCATCTTCTTCCAGCTACTAATTACATTTTTTGTCTAATAGGTTATTGTAAACGTGTATGCTGAGCGTTTAACTTTAGGTTACAATCTATATATGAAATCAGGAAAGCAGCAACATAAGCTACGACTACAGATAGAGAGGCAAAAGAAGACATTTTCCATGCCATTTTAAAAATTCCATGCACTGCCTGATTAAAAAAAGTGTCTTTCAGTTGTAATAGCCCAAGTAAAATTCCAGGATGGGAATGTGGTGGTGTTGCTCAGGGTAAGACGAGCAGTGTGTTTTGTCATACATTAGAGTGTTGTGCATAAAGAAGCTTTTTCAAGCCAGGCCGAACTGTAACATATAGCTAGCTCTTGACAACATCTAGAAACATATGTTCCTGTTCTAAAGGAGAAGTGTTACAAAGTTTATAAACGTTTTGAGGGAAACGCAGGTGAAGATAAGTTTTACATCAAGAAACTGCCAAATGATGCAAATAAATGTAGCCCAAATGCCTGCCACTTTCCTTAATTGCCATCAATTTTATTGTACTTTTCAGTGCCCTTTAGGAAGGGGAACAACCATATGCAACTCTGATCCCCGTTGCCAGCGTTCCAATAACACCTTCTGGATTGTGCCCTATTTTTGCGGTATGGAATATTCAGATTAGGACCTCTTTACTCATTGTGTCCATGGACTCATGATAAAGTCCTTGACGAAACCGGTGGCTCAGTAAATATATAATCACCCTAATGCAAGCAAGGCAAAGGGCTCTCTTATCGTTGATGGGCTACGGAAATACTGCTATAATTCTTGGGCAGCTGTTCCCTCACATCCCTGAGCCCTAGTGTCACTGCACCGAATGTACCATTGATGCGCTCCTGGTCGAAATCCAAAAGTTCCAACCTTCACATTTTTTTCATTAATATGTGGAGAGGACACTTTGGTCCTCGTTAATAGGACTAGAAATTCCGGGCCCCCGAGTTACTAATATTGGCTCGTACATTAAGTACGGGGCTCAGAAAAACTGCACCACTAGGAGTTGGACCCTTGGGGTGTACTAAGAAATGGAGAATTAATGGGGGAATCAGATTTGCCACTTTCAATTCCTCCAGTAATTTTTCATATTGTGCTACGATTTTTGATTGGAGATTTCATCTGCTTTGAGCAGGTGGAGTCCCGGGGGAAAGAGTCTGGGCCCTCAGGTTTGCTGCATTACTCATAATCTCAATGGGACCAGTAACTGATCATACTGGGCCACCGAAGATTATGAGCTTCTCTTAATGGGGCCCGTCTGAGATAAGTAGCACTTGAAAGAAGGGAAACAGGTGAGAAAGATGGTGTAACGAGAGGTGAAATAAATGTGTGAAGCTGCAGGTCTTAAAGATTTGTGACATAACTTAATGAGATGTCCTATCCCCTCAAAGAGGGGCTTGGAGTTCATATAATTATGGCATTCTTATCCTTGGCAGAGATGGACATTGTCAAGGCCCATAGTCCAAGATCATGAAGTTCTGGGCATAAGCCACAAGTGTTGTGGTGATGTCCTGAGTACAACAAATGTAAGGAAAAAAATGTACACATTTTAAACCTTTCCCAGTGTAAGAAAGTGCATTTTTAATTGGGGTGGAGGGAAGCTCACCACATGTAATAAAGCCACTAACCAGTTTGATTGAGTCAAAGGTTTCATTAATTTAAACAAGAGGTCAGTCTCGTGTATATATGGCACAGAGCACACAGGCATCATTTAAATAAAATGTGTAAAGCACTTAGAAGTACCAAAATATTTAAAAATTCAAAAACACAACACCATAAAAATCCCACTACAATTTATAAAAGTAGAGTAAAACATAATAAACAAAATGACACCACAATGAATCCAGTAAGGGGAACCAGAGATATGAATTTTGTACGACTTACGAAAAATTAGTTTTAAAAAGCACTAGGCACCAACAGTAGTCTACTATCCCAGTGGACTGGGATACACCAATAAGGCTTGTCCCGATCAGAGATTTTACCTTGGGACTTAGGCCCATATGGACGAAAGGATTTAGCATTTTTTAATTGTCCGAATCATTCTTTTGGGTCATTAAGAAATGCAAAAATGCCTTTTCTAATGTGCAAAGGCATATGCGACATCGCAAAATGTGATTTCTACGCAGTAGAAATTGCATTCTGCGACTCACAAAATGGAAATCACAAACTTAAACTCCTGACATCCAAGGTTAGAGACCGGGCACAGACACCATTTCATTTGTGCTCTTTTCTTGTTTAGTGCAACATATCAAGAGATACAACGCGTTTCGGCCACCTCCAGCCTTGTTCACTTATACATATAGTGACGAGGTCTTTCTTTTATGTTTTTACCAAGCTTATATATATATATATATATATATATATATATATATATATATATATATATATATTCGCTGCTGGCGGTCACCAGTAGCTAGTTATAGTTAGGACCTAGTTTTCATAGGAAAAGCATTTTTGATCTGCATATAACTTTGAAAACTTCACAACATTTTCCCCAAAAAAGAGCTCTTGTGATTCTTGTTGCACATGGAAAGTTTTGGGGAGATTCGTGAAGCAGGGGCTGAGAAAAATGGGTTTAAAAAAAGGGTGCGTTTGCAATAATTCCCATAGGAACCTGTCAACATGAAATTACACCAAATGTAGCAGAAAGCTTGATTTGGTTTCACAGATTACGCTTTCAGTTATTTGGTGTAAATCCGTACAGTAGTTTTTTTTTAATTTAAGAAGAAAAACTTTTTATATTCCGCGAAGGCTTTGCAATCACAAGCCAAAAGGAATGCAGTGATTTGACAGCCATAATGTGAATGGAAAATTGTGGCTGCCATTTTATCACTTGGGAATGGTTCTCAGGGCTGAAAATCTGTGTGCAACGTGGTATAAGGGGTCAGGGGGGAAGTACTCTGACCCCATGTTTGAGAAATAGATGTGTTAATGAGGCAAGTTATGTGTTCAAAATTGTTTTTTTTGACCATGCATAATTTTCACGACATGACCGCCAGCGCGGCTCCCATGTAACGTTGCGGCCAAGATGCGACTATCGTTGGCATTGTCGCGAATATGGTGAAAATTAAAAAAAATATATAGATTCACACATGCACCCTTAGGTTTACTTACATACTGATAAACACACACACACAGACACTCATGCACCTACTAATACACACCCAGTCAAAGACTTGTACACCCACTCACAATAACACTCCGCCACTAACACATCTACTCAAACACTCATGCACCCATTTGTAGACCCACTCAGAGACTTATACTCCTACGTACAGAGCCATTTAGAGACTCACACACCCATGTACAGACCTGCTCAGAGATTGACACACCTACTCACAGACCCAGTGGGAGACTTATGGACCTACTCACACATCTAGTGAGACATTGATGGATCTACTAACAGACCCACACAGATACTGATACATTCATTGACTTACCCACTGAAAAACGTAGACACCCAGTAACAAACCCACTCACAGACTCATGCACACATACACAGACCCAGTCAGAAACTCATGCAGCCATTTGAAGACCCACTCAGACACTCATACACATATGTACAGACCCACTTAGAGACTCACACAGTCACGTACAGATTCACTTGGAGATTCACATATCTATTGACAGACCCACTTACAGGCTGAATGAATGAATGAGTTTATTTATAAAGCGCTACGTTCACTCCAAGGAGCATCTTGGCGCTAGCCTATTAGCCTGACACACCTATTCACAAACCCACTCAGGACTCATGCCCTCACTCATACATCTACTCAGACACTGATGCACCCACTAACAGACCCACACAGATACTGATGCATTCATTGACTTATTCACTGAAAGACTTAGACACCCAGTTACGAACCCACTGACAGACTCATGCACACATTTGCAAACCACTCAGAGACTCTTGTGACAACTTGCAGACCCACTTAGACATTCATACATCTATGTACAGACCCACTTAGAGACTCACACACCCACTCACAGACCCACTCACAGACTAACACACCCACTGACAGACCCACTCAGAGACTCATGCACTCAATCACAGACCCACTCAGAGACTAACAGACCCATTGCCAGACCCACTCAGAGACTCATGCACCCACTCACAGATCTATTCAGACACTGATGCACCCACTAACAAATCCACTGAGACAATGATGCACTCATTGGCATAACCGTTCAAAGACTTACACACTCAGTTAGTGACCAAGTCAGAGACTTATATACCCACTTGCACATCCAGTTAGATATTTATGGACCCATTCATAGATGGATTCATATACTGATGTACCCAGTCCCATAGTCATTGAGAAAGTAATGCACCTAGTCAGAAACCCAATGACCTCCAGCAGCCAAGGGAACGTCATCCCCCAACCACTAGTAAGCCAGGAGGTGCGTTTGCAGAGTGGTTGAGAAAAGGGTGGGCCTCTGATGAGGTCTGAGCAAGCCCGTTGTGGGGGACTTACTTGTGGCAAAAATAGGGGTTCTTGAGCCCTACTAACCCTCAGCAGCAAAGGGGACTTCATCCCCCAACCAGTAGTGCACCAGGAGGTGCGTTTGTAGAGTGGTTGTGAAAGGGGGCGGGGCCTCTGACGTTGTCTGAGCAATCCCACTGTGGGGAACTTACTTGTGGCAACTGTAGGGGTTCTTGGAACCCAATGACCCGCAGCACTAAAGTGGACTTCATCCCCCAACCAGCAGTGTGCCAGGAAGCACATTGCTATGGTTTTTTCAGTGAATATATATATATATATATATATATATATATATATATATATATATGTATATATGTATGTATATATATATATATATATATATATATATATATTCACTGAAAAAACCATAGGTTTCAGGCACGTTATAGTTAGAAATTAGCATTTAAAAAACCTTACAAATTCACTGAAAAAACCATAGGTTTTAGGGACAGTTATAGTTAGTTGGACATTGCACTTGTACAAAACCGTGAAATTCCCCCGTTATAGTTAGTTCAGCTAACTATAACTCGCGCCCCCGCAATGCACTGCTGCTGATGTCACATATTACATCACTCATGACATGGTCAGTGACATCACTGATGACATCACTGATGACATCTCAAATGACATCACTGATGACATCATCCAGTGACTGTGTGTTTCTGTAAAGTTTAAATATTTTTAATATATATAGGGAAAGGCGTATTGAAGAATGAGTGGGTGTATAAGTGTCTGTATGGATGATTTAGTAGGTGCGTGACTAACTCTATAAGTGAGTGATTAAACGTATCTTACTGAATGCATGGGTTAGTGACTAAACTGGGTGAATGTCTGTATCCGTCTGTCTGTTGCTGTGTAAGTGGCTGCATCGGTTTGTGAATAGCTACATGAGTGTCTATATGAGTTATTGATTGGTTGTCTGAGTATCTGTATGGGTGCCTGAGTGTTTGTGTGGGTGGGGTGTGTGTGACTCTGTGCATAGATGTGTGAGTGGGTGATTCACTGGGTGGATGGTTTCAAGAGTGCATCTGTGATAGACTGTATGGGTGCGTAAGTGTGTGTAAGAGTGTGTTAGTGAGTGAATGTATGTCCCAGTGGTACATGTGTGAGTAACTACATATGTGAAAGGCAGTATATATGTGTGTTGGAGTATATAAATAGCTATAAGCGTGAGTGTGTGATTGTGAGAGTGACTGTATGGATGAGTGTGTGCTTGTATCAGTGATTGTATAAGAGCGTAAGAATGTGCTAGTATTTGTATGAGTAAGTGAGCTGGTGTGTGTATAACTGTATAGGTGAGTAAATGGCAGTGTGTTTAATTATTTGCATGACTGACTAGGTGTGTGAGTACCTCTATGGATGAGTGGCGGTGTTTGAGTGTCTATATAGGAGTATGAGTGCATATGATAGTCCTGTACTGAGTGACCGTAAGTATGAGTGACTGTACGGGTGAGTGAGTGGATGTGGGTGTGTAGACTTAAGAAGCAGTGAGTGGGTATGTAGTTATTGGTGTTGGAGTGTCTATGGTTTTGCGAATGGCAGTCTGTAATTTAGAGTGGGTGTATCAAAGGTTATATTAGGGTGTGAGGAGGTGCATCAGATTATCACGTGGATGATGTCATCAGTTATGTCATCAGTGATGTCATTTGAGATGTCATCAGTGATGTCATCAGTGATGTCACTGACCATGTCATGAGTGATGTAATATGTGACATCATCAGCAGTGCATTGCGGGCGCGAGTTATAGTTAGCTGAACTAACTATAACGGGGAATTTCACGGGTTTTGTACGAGTGCAATGTCAACTAACTATAACTGTCCCTAAAACCTATGGTTTTTCAGTGAATTTGTAAGGTTTTTAAATGCTAATTTCTAACTATAACGTGCCTGAAACCTATGGTTTTTTCAGTGAATTTCAAAGGTTTTTAAATGCTAATTCCTAACTATAACATGTCTGAAACCTCAGTTCAGTGAATTTCAAAGGTTTTGTAAATGACAATTTTTAAATGTATTAATTGTTATATTTATTTTTTGATACTGATTTACTACATTTTTTAAACTATTTATTTTTAGATATTTTATTTTTTAAATTACATTGTAATTACATTATACATTACATTACAAAATATACTTTCTCAGAATGAATTACTTTAGTTTAAATACTTTGCAAATAGCCAATAGACCTTTAAGTACAGTAGTTACAGTTGTTGCAATGGGCAACACAATTTCAAACACAATGCAACATTGAGCTCAATGTGAATTTCTAGTTAAATGCAATTAGTTACTTTATGGATTACTTTTCTAACCACAGTACTCGATCCTAGATTCAGTCCTGGGACATCTCCTGTAAACAGTTGAGTAAAAGCGTTTTGGTTACAGTAGTGATTTTTAAGGAATATTATTGTATTTTAAAAGTTGACACTTGGAAACTTTTTCACATAGAATCACCAATGTTATCCTATGGGAGGAAATTCACTTAGCAGGTAAGTAGTGTTATCGTTACTTTTCTTACTCAGTGGTGGATCCTGGATCCAGCACTGGTGCATCTCCTGTAAACAGTTGAAAGAATGCGTTTAAGTCATACAGGCGATTTTTAAGGAATATTTGTAGTTTGTGAAAATCGACACTGAAACTTTTCTGCTGAAAACCAGACAATGGATTCCTATGGAAGGAAATACAAGTTACTGGTAAGTACGGTTAGAATTACTTTTCAGGGTCAGTGCTGGGCTAAAAGATGCAGCACTGGGTTCTCTCCTGATAACAGGTGAGTAAATTGGAATTCGTAGTTCGGCTGATTTTAGAGGAATATTATAAAGTTCCAAAACTCCACACTTAGAAGAATTTCCAAATGAAACTATTCAATGTTAGCCTATGGAAGGAAATTTAAGTTACTGGTAAGTACGGTTAGAATTACTTTTCAGGATCAGTACTGGGCTCAAAGATGCAGCACTGAGGTCTCTCCTGATAACAGGTGAGTAAGTCGGAATTCGTAGTTCGGCTGATTTTAGAGGAATATTATAAAGTTCCAAAACTCCACACACAGAAGAATTTCCAAGTGAAACCAGTCAATGTTAGCCTATGGAAGGAAATTCAAGTTACTTGTAAGTACGGTTAAAATTACTTTTCAATCAATCAATCAATCAGGGGTTTGTTAAAGCGCGACTACTCACCCGTAAGGGTCTCAAGGCGCTAGGGGTGGGGGGGTGCAGGTTCCATCCATCAAGGAGGGGGTCAGGATCAGTACTGGGCTCAAAGATGCAGCACTGAGGTACCTGGTGGGCTAGTTGGCCCCCAGGGACCCTCAGGATTGAAGGGGATTTAATTCCCCATCTTAAAACGCGCCAAGGGGCCTGTTTGCACACATGTCACCTGAAGCCCCGCCCCTCCCTTCACCACTGTGCAAGCGCGCCCCGTGGCGCGTTTTAAGTTGGGGATTAAGTCCCCTTGAATCCTGAGGGTCCCTGAGGTCCAACTAGCCACCAGGTACCTCCAGTAAGCGCCACAGAGCTGCGTTGCAGAGAGGTGTAAAAGGGGCGTGGCCTGGACCACCTCTCTGCAACGCAGCCCTGGCGCATACTGGAGAGTTCCTGGTGGGCTAGTTGGCCTCAGGGACCCCAGTGTTGAAGGGAATTCATTTCCCAACTTAAACGCTCCACAGGGCGCGTTGCAGAGTGTTGCTGGGAGGGGCGGAGCCTCGGCACGATCGCGTGTTTTTGTTTTTGGAAGGGGGCTGTGTGGCCCCTCTTCTTTTTCCTTTTTGGTCCCTGGGTACCCCATCCCCCAGGGCCTGACCTCTTTTTTAATAAAAAAAAAAAAAAATTAACGGGAAGGGGGCCGCGTGGGCCGCCCTCCCGTGGCCAATTCCGGCCCCGGGGACCCCATCCCACGGGGCATGGCCAAATATATATTTTTGTTTATGGAGGGGGCTGCGTGGCCCCCCTCCTGAGGCTCTACTGGCCCCGGGGACCCCATCCCCGGGGCGGCCTTTATTTTTATTTTTTTATAAAATGTTTTAATTTTGGGGAGGGGGCGCGTGGCCCCCTCCCAGGCCACTACTAGCCCGGGGACCCCATCCCCGGGGCTGGCCTCCGTTGGGGACCGTGGAGGGGTCCCCAATCCTCGCAGCGGTCCCGCCGGCTCCCGCGTCCTGCGGGAGCCGGCATTGCTTTCCACATGGGGAGCTGCTAGATGCAGCTCCCCATGTGGAAAAGCAATCTGCTGAATTTTGGAAGAGAGAGCAGGTTTCCTGCTCTCTGTTCCAAAACCAAAGCAGTTTGCTATGACAGGGCGGGAGCCGTGAGGCTCCGTCCTGTCATTGCAAACAGCAGTGTCCCGGGGTAGGCACCCGGGACACTGCAGGAGCCGACCCTGGGGGTGGCGGTCCCCAGGGCCATCAAGGGCTCCAGGAGGGGGCCGCGCGGCCCCCTCCTTCACATGCACAGCCCCGGGAGGTGGTGGTCCGGGGTCCGTTCGGACCCCAAATTAGCATTTTTTTAGTGCCCCGGGAGATGGTGGTCCCGGGGCATGTGGGGCTCGAGCCCCCACACAGGTATATTATTTTTAAAAAAAGAAGCCCCGGGGGGGTGGCATCCCCGGGGCTGCGGGAGGGCCGAGAGCCCTCCCGCACCATTCTTTTTTTAAAACCCCGTGGGGTGGCGGTCCCCAGGGCTTGGGGGGCCTTAGAGGGCCCCCATATTATTAAATAAACCCCCCATGCCCCCGGGACTTGGCCCACCCGGGGGCCAATTAACCATGAAGCGCGGGATACCGCGCTTCGTTTTTTTTTTCTCGGCGGGATCCGTGCACCCTAAGCGCATCCCGACGATTTTTAAAAAAAAAATTTTTGGGGCCCTGAGGCAGGCCTAGGGGTCAGGGTGTTTCTACCCTGCCCCTTTTTGCGTTTTGCGCACTTGTTTTCTGGTTTATTGTGCCTCGGTTCTGCCGAGGCATCAAATGGCTGCCAACACTTCCTGGTTTGGAGTGTTGACAGCCAATTAGCATGCAGCTCGTGGTCGGGAGGATGGGCGGATCCACCGCGGCCATAGATATCAAAACTTTTCTTTTGGATTTTCTCAGCAACTACTGAACAGATTTACACCATTTTTAAAAAGGGTGCTTTCTGAACCAAGCACTACCTTTTTGCTAAATTTGGTGTAATTCCGTTCAGCAGTTTTAACTGTAGCCTTGCATAAAGTTTCCTATGGAAATTGATTTTCACTCTTATTTTTGAATTTCTCACGCAACTACTGAGACGGATTTACACCATTTAAAAAAGGTTGCTTTCTGAACCAAAGCGCTACCTTTTGCAAAATTTGGTGTAATTCCGTTCAGCAGTTCGAGCTGTAGCCGTGGCAAAAATTTCCTATGGGAATTAACATGGAGAAAACACGTTTGGGAACCCCTTTTTCTCGGCCCCCGCTTGATGAATCACCCCGAAACTTTCAAGACAGGAGTGGACTGGAGCGCCCCACTAGTTTTGAAAATTTCGCAATGATTCGTCAAATGACGCCAAAGTTATTGGGAATAGAATGTTATGAATTTCCTATGGATAATAGGTCCTAACTATAACTATCTACTGGCGACCGCCAGTAGATAGTTAGGACCTATTTTCCATAGGAAATCCACGACATTCTATTTGAAATAACTCTCTTGCCGGTTGACGAATCTTCGCGAAATTTTCCAAACTTTATGGCCCGCTCCGGTCTGCTCCTACCCTGAAAGTCTCGGGGTGATTCATCAAGCGGGGCCGAGAAAAAGGGGGTCCCAAAACGTGTTTTCCCATTCATTTTCCCATAGGAAACTTTAGACACGGCTACAGCCCGAACTGCTGAACGGAATTACACCAAATTTGGCAAAGAGGTAGTTCTTGGTTCAGAAAGAACCCTTTTGTTAAATGGTGTAAATCCGTTCAGTAGTTGCAGAGAAATTAAAAAATAAGAGTCAAAAATCAATTTCCATAGGAAACTTTATGCAAGGCTACAGCCCGAACTGCTGAACGGAATTACACCAAATTTGGCAAAGAGGTAGTTCTTGGTTCAGAAAGAACCCTTTTTGTTAAATGGTGTAAATCCGTTCAGTAGTTGCTGAGAAAATCAAAAGTAAAAACACATATATATCTGGGCGGAGCCTAACCACACATGTCATCGTGAGATCTGATTGGCTGTCAGCACTTCATCCTGGAATTGCTGGCAGCCATCTTGAGACCAATATAAATGATAGTACCCCATTGAAATGCCTTGTAGTGAATCAAAGATTTTGAGGGTTACCAAAAGGAGAACTATAAAGGGTGATAACAGACTTTAGTTACATTAGAATTCATTTGTTGATGGTACCATACTAATTTCAGGAATTGTGGTGTGTTCTAAGGTGATTTTACCCTGTGAAAAACCTTCTGCTGGGATATCATGAATCATGTTTGAGAGAAAACTATTTTCACATGCTTGTCCCATACAGTTTTGGAAGGTGCTCCAGAAGCTAAAATGAGAGCATATTTTCTGTAAATTCACATTATCTTTCTCAGTCATGTGAGAATGAAGTCTGACATTCTCAGTAAAACATGTACATCCAACAAGGGCAGAGACTGTCAGTTGATTCCTTTGTGTTCTACTGCAGCTTCCCAGAGTGTTCTAAAGAACAACTAGAGTGCTAACAGCCTTACTTATGACAAAAGTATGGCACACCTGAAGCCATCTTGATTGGAATAAACTGGTAACACTTAAAACATTTAATTTAAAAAGGAACAAAATGATGGGGTTCATTTTGTCATAGAAATTATGGTTAGTGCTATAGAAAGAAAAATTAGGACATGTTTCAAGTGAGATCTCAAATATCTTCCTGTTATATTTCAACAGGAGCAGCCTGTCAGTTGATGCCTTTGTGTTCTACTGCAGCTTCCCAGAGTGTTCTAAAGAACAACTAGAGCGCTAACAGTCTTACTTATGACAAAAGTATGGCACACCTGAAGCCATCTTGATTGGAATAAACTGGTAACACTTAAAACATTTAATTTAAAAAGGAACAAAATGATGGGGTTCATTTTGTCATAAAAATTATGGGTAGTGCTGTAGAAAGAAAAATTAGGACATGTTTCAAGTGTGATCTCAAATATCTTCCTGTTATATTTCAACAGGAGCAGCCTGCCAGTTGATGCCTTTGTGTTCTACTGCAGCTTCCCAGAGTGTTCTAAAGAACAACTAGAGCGCTAACAGCCTTACTTATGACAAAAGTATGGCACACCGGAAGCCATCTTGATTGGAATAAACCGTTAATACTTAAAACATTTAATTTAAAAAGGAACAAAATGAGGGGGTTCTTTTTAAATAGAAATTATGGTTAGTGCTGCAGAAAGAAAAATGAGGGCATGTTTTAAGTGAGATCTCAAATCCTCTTCTATTTCATTAGAAAATTCTGACATGCAGACTGAAACAATCACTTTCAATACCAGCAGCAGACTTCCAGTTAACTCCCTGGTGAGCAGTAGCTTTAGTACAGTGATCTAATGAGCAACTAGAGTGCTAACATTCTGAATTTATGGCAAATGTGAGACACATCTGAATGCCTTCTTGATGGAATCAAAGTAAAAAACTGAAAGCATTTCCTACTGAGGAGACTGCAGTAAATGAGGAAATTAGGAAACTTCATAACAAAGAAGTCTTCCAAGATGGCCACCAGAGAAAAAAGAGCCCAAATGTAGCACAAATATTACCCAGATGTAGCCCACATATAGCCCAATGACAAAAGTGTGCAAAACACTTTTTATTTTTAGTTTTTGCAGTTTTATGTAGTGCAGACTGGTCAGGTATTGGAGCGTTGCATCTTAAAACATGACCCCCTACACTACAAAAACACTACTGCACTACTCTAAACCCTAAAACACTACCCCAGCACGACTCCCTACACTACACAAGCACCACTGCACTATCCTAAACCCTAAAACACTACCCCCAGCATGACCCCCTACACTACACAAACACCACTGCACTACCCTAAACCCTAAAACACTACCCCAGCACGATCCCCTACACTACCCAAACACCACTGCACTAACCTAAATCCTAAAACAATACCCCCAGCACGACCCCTACACTACCCAAACACCACTGCACTACCCTAAAACATGACCCCCTACACTACACAAACACCACTGCACTACCCTAAACCCTAAAACACTACCCCCAGCACGACCCCCTACACTACACAAGCACCACTGCACTACCCTAAACCCTAAAACACTACCCCCAGAACGACCCCCTACACTGCCCGAACACCACTGCACTGCCCTAAACCTTGAAACACCAGCCCCTGCACGACCCCCTACACTGTTCGAACACCACTGCACTGCCCTAAACCCTGAAACACCACCCCCAGCACGACCCCCTACACTGCCCGAACACCACTGCACTGCCCTAAACCCTGAAACACCACCCCTTCACGACCCCCTACACTGCCCGAACACCACTGCACTGCCCTAAACCCTGAAACACCACCCCCAGCACGGCCCCTACACTGCCCAAACACCACTGCACTGCCCTAAACCCTGAAACACTATCCCCAGCAAGACCCCTACACTGCCCAAACACCACTCCACTGCCCTAAACCCTGAAACATCACCCCCAGCAAGACCCCTACACTGCCCGAACACCACTGCCCTAAACCCTGAAACACCACCCCCAGCACGACCCCCTACACTGCCCGAACACCACTGCACTGCCCTAAACCCTGAAACACCACCCCAGCACGACCCCTACACTGCACGAACACCACTGCTCTGCCCAAAACACTGAAACACCAGCCCCAGCATGATCCCCTACACTGCCCGAACACCACTGCACTACCCTAAACCCAGAAACACCACCCCCAGCACGACCCACTACACTGCCTGAGCACCACTGCACTGCCCTAAACCCTGAAACACCAGCCCCAGCATGACCCCTACACTGCCCGAACACCACTGCACTGCCCTAAACCCTGAAACACCAGCCCCAGCACGACCACCTACACTGCACGAACACCACTGCACTGCCCTAAACCCTGAAACACCAGCCCCAGCATGACCCCTACACTGCCCAAACACCACTGCACTGCCCTAAACCATGAAACACTAGCCCCAGCACGACCCCCTACACTGCCAGAACACCATTGCACTGCCCTAAACCCTGAAACACCAGCCCCAGCACAACCCCCTACACTGCCCGAACACTACTGCACTGCCCTAAACCCTGAAACACCACCCCGTGCACGACCCCTACACTGCCCGAACACCACTGCACTGCCCTAAACCCTGAAACACCAACCCCAGCACGACACCCTACACTGCCCGAACACCACTGCACTGCCCTAAACCCTGAAACACCATTCCCCTGCATGACCCCCTACACTGCCCGAACACTACTGCACTGCCCTAAACCCTGAAACACCATCCCCAGCACGACCCCCTACACTGCACGAACACCCCTGCACTGCCCTAAACCCTGAAACACTACCCCCAGCAAGACCCCTACACTGCCCGAACACCACTGCACTGCCCTAAACCCTGAAACATCACCCCCAGCAAGACCCCCTACACTGCCCGAACACCACTGCCCTAAACCCTGAAACACCACCCCCAGCAAGACCCCTACACTGCCCGAACACCACTGCACTACCCTAAACCCTACAACACTACCCCCAGCACGACCCCCTACACTACACAAGCACCACTGCACTGCCCTAAACCCTAAAACACTACCCCCAGAACGACCCCCTACACTGCCCGAACACCACTGCACTGCCCTAAACCTTGAAACACCAGCCCCTGCACGACCCCTACACTGCCCGAACACCACTGCGCTGCCCTAAACGCTGAAACATCAGCCCCAGCAAGACCCCCTACACTGCGCGAACACCAGTGCACTGCCCTAAACCCTGAAACACCACCCCCAGCACGACACCCCTACACTGCCCGAACACCACTGCACTGCCCTAAACGCTGAAACACCAGCCCCAGCAAGACCACCTACACTGCCCGAACACCACTGCACTGCCCTAAACCCTGAAACACCACCCCAGCACGACCCCCTACACTGCCCGAACACCACTGCACTGCCCTAAACCCTGAAACACCACCCCCAGCACGACCCCTACACTGCCCGAACACCACTGCACTGCCCTAAACCCTGAAACACCACCCCCTGCACGACCCCCTACACTGCCCGAACACCACTGCACTGCCCTAAACCCTAAAACACCACCCCCAGCACGACCCCCTACACTGCCCGAACACCACTGCACTGCCCTAAACCCTGACTCACCAGCCCCTAGCACGACCCCCTCCACTGCCCGAACACCACTGCACTGCCCTAAACCCTGAAACACCACCCCCAGCACGACCCCCTACACTGCCTGAACACCACTGCCCTAAACCCTGAAACACCACCCCCAGCAAGACCCCCTACACTGCCCGAACACCACTGCACTGCCCTAAAGCCTGAAACACCACCTCCAGCACGACCCCCTACACTGCCTGAACACCATTGCACTGCCCTAAACCCTGAAACACTGCCCCCAGCAAGACCCCCTACACTGCCCGAACACCACTGCACTGCCCTAAACCCTGAAACACCACTCCCAGCACAGACCCCCTACACTGCCCGAACACCACTGCCCTAAACCCTGAAACACCACCCCCAGCACGACCCCCTACACTGCCCGAACACCACTGCACTGCCCTAAACCCTGAAACACCACCCCCAGCACGACCCCCTACACTGCCCGAACACCACTGCTCTGCCCAAAACACTGAAACACCAGCCCCAGCACGACCCCCTACACTGCCCGAACACCACTGCACTGCCCTAAACCCTGAAACACCAGCCCCAGCACGAACCCCTACACTGCCCGAACACCACTGCACTACCCTAAACCCAGAAACACCACCCCCAGCACGACCCCCTACACTGCCCGAGTGTGAGAAGTTGGCCTGGCATATGCTGTCCACTAATTATAGTGGGCACCGTGCACCAGTCCAAATCGACTCTTATGGTAGGTAGGTTAAAGACAACCTTATTGAAAGCTATCCTAGTGGTAGCTATGGAGAGCAGCCTTCAGGCTAAGTCTCGAAGGAATGTAAAGCAGCTTGTTTTACCAGTCTATAATCTCTTGAGTGACCAAATGAAAGAGCACCACACCAGGTATATATTCAAAATATATGTATTTATTACTAAACACACCCCTCTAGTCTCTTTATGAGGCTAGAGTTCGAAATACATAGGTTATAAGATCTTAAATCACAGTAATAGCACAAATACACGTTTGGGCCCTAGGGGCGTACCAAACCATATACCAATAAAGTGGTATGCGAACCACGACTGAACTAGACACTAGGCCTAGAGCCTCTAGAAGTGCTTGGACCACAAGGAACCACCCAAGGTAGTGACACAGGGGACCCACGGGAGACAGCGTGCAGTGTAAATACACAACCGCGATACGCCGTTAACTTCTATGGAGAAAGTCGGGATCGGGAAAATAGAGGAAAGGGACACTTAAAAGAGGACTAGGACAAAACCCTTTGAGATCTAGGACTTTGAAGAGTCTCTACCCACGGGAGCACCGGAGTACTCGTGTTACCTCACCCAGGGAAGCCGGGTGCATAGGTGCCTTTCGGGGTCGGGTTTCGTCGTCGATTCTTATGGCGATCTGCTGCAAAGTGCTGCTGGCGACCAGGAGAAAAGTGTCCGGGTGGATCCAAGAGTGGATCGGAGTTCTGAAGAACCTGAAAGCAGAGGGGACAGAGTCTGGGTCACTAGCCAGTGACCAGGAAGGCGATGGACAGATGCCCACCGATGTCGAGTGCTTCAGGTTCGATGACGGTCGTCTTGACTCTTCAGCCACGAGGTCCGGGAGGCGTTGTCGGCGACCAGGAGCAGGATTCGGGCTGCTGCTCGATGTCTGTCGAGTGCAGAGGTGTCGGCGACCAGATTGGACCCAACAAGCCTTGGCAGCGGCAAGTCTCGAGTAAGATGTAGATCGTCGATGATGCAGACCAGCAAGGTCTGGGGAACTCACCCAGCGAGGGTAAGTGAGGGCAGGCCTGGAGCAACCAGACTGCCAAGTAAAGAAAAGATTGGCCTTCGTTAAGGGCTACTAGCCAACGGGCTAGCGACCGCGAAGGAGCCTCGTGACGCCGCACGTGGAGCTGGCTTACAGGACACTCGTGGAGTGGGGGCCAGTGATCTTCGGTGCAGGTGGTGCTGGAGGCTAGGGCTACTCGGAGCCCAAAGCACGACTTCTTGGGAGACCCAGAAGATGGTGCACTTGCAAGTGTGCTCGGTGTCCAGGGGTCACGGTCTCAAGTCACCCACGATAGCCACGGGCCTCAGCTTTGCTGGGGACTCAGGGTAGCCTCGGGGAAGTCTGAGAATCCACCTCTGGTGATGCGATGACTTCGGCGTCCGGCAGGAGCTTCAGTGATGCGAACCGGACAGATGCTTCTTTGGTGCCTGCCAAGCAGGAGTCACTCCTTGACCCCAAGGGAGATTCTTCAGTCCTCTAATCGTGAGTAGAGCGTCGAAGGTCCAGGATTCAGTTTCAGAGTTTCGTCCAGGTATAATCTAAAGTCCTAAGGACTGGGTTCCTACCTTTATTCTAAAAATAGGGGATGGACTACTCTGTGGCCCCACCTATGGGTGGGTCAGGGCAGAGGGGTGGCTACACCCCTTTCCCTTTGTCCAGTTCGCGCCAAAGCAGGGGCTGCAAGCCCCTGATCCGGTTTGAACTGGGGTATGCACAGGGACACCAAATGTGCCCCCAGTGCAGGACTTCAAAGCACTCGAAAGTGCTCCCGCCCAGCCCCAATACACATTGTCCTGTCTGGGGAGGTGGTCACACCTCCCTGGGACAGGAAACCTATTGTCCAGGCCTCCCCTGCCGGAGTTTCGTCCAGCAGCAGGAGGCCAGACTCGTGTCTGTGGCAGCAGCATCCATTTTGTGATGCCAGGGCTCTGGAAAGAAGTTACCGGACTCGTCAGAGTTAACATGCCTTTCCCTCTAGAAGGGTGGAATGCTACCCCCGCCGCCAGGATTGGCGGGGGGTAGTATTCCAAGATGTTTGACACCAAACACGACATGTTTAGGTGCAGCCATTCCATAGTTAGCATTTTACCGCGAGGATATAATGCGTTTAAGAGTATATGGTCAGGCTGCACTACAAACAGCATCAGAGATGGTCTCCGAACGCTGCAGAGGGGCCCTGCTCATGCAGGGGCACCCTCTCACATAGGAACCATGCACTCTGCCTTTAGGATTGATAAGGCCTGCCTTAGGAGTGACTTATAGGTTTATATGTGTGTATGCATTTAGTGATATAGGTAACCTATACCACAGCAAGGGGTGCATGCACCACCTTACCCAGGCTGCAGTAGCAGACCTGTGGTGTCAGTTTGGATGGCCTACCAGGGGTGGCATAATACATGCTGCAGCCCCTGGCAGGTCCTCTGAGGTACCTATGCCCTTGGTACATAGTATACCATATACTAGGGACTTACAAGGGCACTCCAGATCCCAATCAGTGATGTGCCTAAGGCACATGGAGACCCTTTTAAAGAGGAAACAGCTAGGCTGGGGTTCTGAATAGCAGGGCCCCAGCCAGACTAATGTCGAAAACCAGTGAAGTATCAGCAAAAAGTGGGGGTACCCCTGTGAAGCAGATCCTACTCTCCTACACAACCCCCAAACGTAGGGACATTAAACTAACCTTGCCCAGTTAAGTCTTCATGTTCTAAGTGGAAATACCTAGAGAGTCCATCTGCATTCGCATGGTTACTCCCAGGCCTATGTTCCACTGTAAAGTCCATCCCCTGTAGGGAAATGGACCACCTAAGCAGTTTGGGGTTTTCACCCTTCATTTGTTTTAGCCATAAGAGGGGCTTATGGTCTGTCTGAACCAGGAAGTGTGTACCAAACAAGTATGGCCTCAACTTCTTCAGAGCCCAGACCACAGCAAAGGCCTCCCTCTCTATGGCTGACCAACGTTTCTCTCTAGGGGTCAGCCTTCTGCTAATAAAAGCTACTGGCTGATCCTGACCTTCTTCATTCAATTGTGACAGTACAGCCCCTACCCCCAATTCAGATGCATCAGTTTGAACAATGAACTTCTTGGAGTAATCAGGACTCTGCAGAATTGGAGCAGTGCACATGGCCTGCTTGAGGTCATCAAATGCCTTTTGACAGCTAACTGTCCACTGAACCTTTTTGGGCATTTTCTTAGAAGTTAAGTCATTCAAGGGTGTCACTATTGATCCATACCCCTTGACAAATCTCCTATAGTACCCAGTCAGGCCTAAGAAGGCTCTCACCTGAGTCTGGGTAGTGGGAGCAGTCCAGTCCATGATGGTCTGGATCTTGCTCTGCAAAGGTTGAACCTGGCCTCCACCCACAAGGTGGCCCAGGTACACAACCTGACTCTGCCCTATCTGGCACTTAGTGGCCTTGATAGTCAGGCCTGCCTTTTGCAGGGCCTGTAAAACATTCCTGAGGTGGACCAGGTGATCCTCCCAGGTGGAGCTAAAGACAGCAATATCATCTAGATAAGCTGCACTATAGGCTTCCAGTCCTGTGAGAACTGTGTTCACCAACCTCTGGAAAGTGGCAGGTGCATTTTCAGACCAAAGGGCATTACCACAAATTGATAATGCCCACTAGGGGTTGAAAATGCTGTTTTGGGCTTTGCAGTATCAGCTAGTCTGATCTGCCAGTAGCCAGCTGTTAGGTCAAATGTGCTGAGATATTTGGCAGAGGCCAAAGTATCTATGAGCTCATCTGCCCTGGGTATTGGATGGGCATCAGTCCTAGTGACTGCATTGAGACCCCTGTAGTCTACACAAAACCTCATCTCTCTTTTTCCACCACTGGTGTGAGGTTTCGGTACTAGGACTACTGGACTAGCCCAAGGGCTATCTGAGGGCTCAATTACTCCCAATTCCAACATTTTCTGGACTTCAGTCCTGATACAGTCCCTGACATGGTCAGGTTGCCTATAAATCTTGTTTTTAATAGGCAGACTGTCCCCAGTGTCCACTTCATGAGTGCACCAGGTGGTCTGACTGGGTGTCAGTGAAAACATATGTCTAAACTGATTGAGGACTTGCCTGCAATCAGTTTGTTGCTGGGTAGTGAGGCTGCCTGCCAAGGCTACACCATCAACTGACCCATCGTCAGGGTTCTGTGAGAGCAGGTCAGGGAGTGGGTCACTCTCTTCCTCCTGCCCTTCATCAGTAGCCATGAGCAAGCCCATGTCTGCCCTGTCCACATATGGCTTAAGTCTGTTGACATGGAGAACCCTTTGGGGACTCCTGGGTGTTCCCAGGTCCACTAAGTAAGTGACCTCACCCTTCTGCTCAACAATAGTGTGGGGTCCACTCCATTTGTCTTGGAGAGCTGCTGGGGCCACTGGCTCCAACACCCACACCTTCTGTCCTGGCTGGTAAACAGTCAGAACAGCCTTTTGGTCATGCCAGGCCTTTTGAAGTTCCTGGCTAGCCTCAAGGTTTTTGGTTGCCTTTTTCATGTACTCAGCCATCCTGGAGCGGAGACCAAGTACATAGTCCACTATATCTTGCTTTGGGGGCTTGAGAGGTAACTCCCATCCTTCCTTCACCAAGCACAGTGGACCCCTCACAGGGTGGCCAAACAGAAGTTCAAAAGGGCTGTAACCAACCCCTTCTGAGGCACCTCCCTATATGCGAATAAAAGGCAGGGCAAGAGTATGTCCCATCTACGCCTAAGCTTTTCTGGGAGCCCTTTAATCATGCCCTTCAAGGTTTTGTTGAATCTCTCAACTAAACCATTGCATTGTGGGTGATAGGGTGTGGTGAACTTATAAGTAACTCCACACTCCTTCCACATTGCTTTTAAGTACCCAGACATGAAGTTTGCACCCCTGTCTGATACTACCTCCTTAGGAAAGCCCACTCTTGAGAAGATTCCCAGGAGGGCCCTTGCCACTACAGGTGCTGTAGTGGTCCTGAGGGAATAGCTTCTGGGTACCTGGTGGCATGATCCACTACCACCAGGATAAACCTGTGCCCAGAGGCTGTTTGGGGATCCATGGGACCAACAATGTCAATCCCTACCCTCTCAAAGGGCACCCCCACCACAGGTAGTGGTATCAGGGGGCCTTTGTAGTGCCACCTGCTTTGCCACTGGCTTGGCAGGTTACACAGGAGCGACAAAACTCCTTACTGTCTTCAGACATGTGGGGCCAGTGAAAGTGAGGGACAATTCTGTCCCAAGTCTTGTTCTGGCC
Source organism: Calotriton arnoldi (assembly GCA_963921515.1). NCBI lineage: Eukaryota > Metazoa > Chordata > Amphibia > Caudata > Salamandridae > Calotriton > Calotriton arnoldi. Next base: position 2,047,637 of record CAWUFW010002773.1, read on the forward strand.
CAGGTGTCCTGCTAAGGGAATATCATGGGCTAGGGTCAATAGGAAGCCCCTGAACTTCAAAGGTATTACCAACCTCCTGGTAGCACCAGGCTTGGGGTCTCTACTCTCTGAGTACAGGAGTCCATCATCCCAATACACTGTATGGGGACCACTAGCTTTCCCAGCAGCCTCAGCAGCAGCTTGCTGTCTGAGGGGTTCAAGGGAGGGGCAGCTCTGCTGCTCCTGGCTCAGATCTGCCCTAGAAGGTCCCCCTGTCCCCAAGAACTCAACCTGGTCAGGTTCAAGTTCCTCTGGGACAGTTCCTTCTTCAGGGCTGAGATCATCCCCCTCAAGGGACTGATCTTCCTCCTGAGCCAAGGGGAAGGCACTGCCTTAACCCTACTACTCCTCCTCTTGGAAGGCACTTGGTCCATTCTTCCAGAATCCAAGGCCTGTTCAGTGCTAGACATTTTGGCTTGTGACCTGGTCACAGCAAACACATCTGCAGGGATCCCCAGCATTTCTGCATGGGTCCTGAGCTCCACTTCTGCCCAAGCAGAAGTCTCTAAGTCATTGCCAAGCAAGCATTCGACTGGTAGGTTTGCACTTACCACAACCTTCTTAAGGCCAGTTACCCCTCCCCAGGAGAAGTTAACAACTGCCAGAGTATGGTCTGTTCTGACATTGCTAGCATTGGTCACTTGGTACATCTCACCAAGCATAACTTGCCCAGGTAGCACAAGGTCTTGTGTCACCATTGTGACACTTGCCCCTGTGTCCCTAAATGCCAAAGCCTCACGTCCATTGATTAAAGGCTGTTGTCTGTACTTGCCCAGATTACTGGGACTCACAGTGGAGGTCACATCCATGCCTCCATCACAGACTAACACAGCCTGAGTCAGTTCCCTGACTAAGTCAGAGCCCAACTCAGTTCCCAGGGTGAACCCTACTAAACCCTTTGCTGGAGCACTTCCACCAACTGTACTAGGGGGAACAGGTGCCTTAGGGGCATTGGTGGGTGCTGGACTGGAGTCTTTGGACTTGGTGCAATCACTGGTCCAGTGGGTCTTTTGCTTACAGACCTTGCACCATGGTTTTCTTTGGCCTTTACCCTTGGTAGACTGGGAATCCCCACCAGAAGAAGATTTTTGGGGGCCTGATGAAGACTTTTGATCTTTACCCTTCTCCCCACCCTTGTCAGAGTTCTTAGCATCTTGCTTCTTGGTTTCCCCACCTTGGTTCTGTACCTTCTGCTTCACCCTGGTTCTGACCCATTTGTCTGCCTTCTTTCCCAATTCTTGGGGAGAGGTCAGATCAGAGTCAACCAGGTACTGATGCAACAGCTGATTTTGACAGTTATTAAGAATCTGCTCCCTCATTATCAGATTATACAATCCTGAGAAGTCACACACCTTACTGCCCATCAACCAGCCTTCCAGAGCCTTGGCAGAACAATCCACATAGTCTACCCAGTCTTGAGTCTGTGCTTTTTGGGTGTCTCTGAACTTCAACCTGTACTGTTCAGTGGTTAGGCCAAACCCATCAATAAGAGCACTCTTCAAGACCTTGTAATTGTCAGCATCCTCCTCTCTAACAGTGAGGAGCTTGTCTCTACCTTTGTCAGCAAAGGAGAGCCACAAGATTGCTGCCCACTGCTCCTGAGGGACCTTCTGTACTTTACAGGCCCTCTCTAAAGCAGTTATCCATTTGTGGATATCATCCCCACTCTGGTAGGGAGGGACAATCTTGCTCAGGTTCCTATGGTCATAGGACCTTTCCCTATCTCTAGGGACATGGCTGCCACCATGGGACTCTAGTCCCAACTTTCTTCTCTCTCTAAGGAGATCTAGGGATTCTCTATCTAAAGCCAATTGCTTCTTCCTGATCTCTAGTTGAGTTTCCTCATACTGGACCAGTCTCTTTCTTCTCTCATGAGAGGATTCCCTCCTGTGAGAAGAAACAGAGCTCCCTATTGAGGTGCCAGAGTGGTTAGACTCCTGAGAAGGAGACCTAGACTTTCTGAGCACACTCATAATCCTTCCTGGGGGGACAAAGGTGTGGTTCTCTAGATCCTCATCTTCATCTTCCCCAGAAGGGATTGGGTTTTCAGGTCAGGGTCATTGTCACCCTCCTGGTCAGTTTCAGAGGGGGGCTGGGGGTAGTAGTACCCCTGGCCCCTTCCTCATCTGCTGGCCCACCCTCTGCTCCTACCCCTTCAGTCTCTGAGGACTTACTAAGATCATAAGCCACCAACAACTCCTGGAGGTGTTGGGTGGTGGGACTTTGGCCTGTCCTTAATTTCCTCACGTTACACAAAGCTCTCAGTTCCAAGAATGGGAGTGTGTCATACTTGGAGGGGAAGCTCAATGGCTTCCTGCAGGGCATCTTTGGATCCTGCTTTTAAAGACATTACTAGTGTGGTGTGGTGTATGCACTACCTACTCTAGTGTGGCCTACTAAACTCTCTTGAGTTGTAGAAAGGGTTGTGCTATCCCTTAACACACAACTCTAAGTTCAGTAGAACTTACTGATATTCTAAGCTTAAATTATATGTACCTTAGGTACCTTTAGTGGTTTTCAGTTGATCAATTCAATTGAGATTATCTGGTAAAACAATAGCAAGCTGGAATCCCACACGCTGCACACCAATGTGAGAAGTTGGCCTGGCATATGCTGTCCACTAATTATAGTGGGCACCGTGCACCAGTCCAAATCGACTCTTATGGTAGGTAGGTTAAAGACAACCTTATTGAAAGCTATCCTAGTGGTAGCTATGGAGAGCAACCTTCAGGCTAAGTCTTGAAGGAATGTAAAGCAGCTTGTTTTACCAGTCTATAATCTCTTGAGTGACCAAATGAAAGAGCACCACACCAGGTATATATTCAAAATATATGTATTTATTACTAAACACACCCCTCTAGTCTCTTTATGAGGCTAGAGTTCGAAATACATAGGTTATAAGATCTTAAATCACAGTAATAGCACAAATACACGTTTGGGCCCTAGGGGCGTACCAAACCATATACCAATAAAGTGGTATGCGAACCACGACTGAACTAGACACTAGGCCTAGAGCCTCTAGAAGTGCTTGGACCACAAGGAACCACCCAAGGTAGTGACACAGGGGACCCACGGGAGACAGCGTGCAGTGTAAATACACAACCGCGATACGCCGTTAACTTCTATGGAGAAAGTCGGGATCGGGAAAATAGAGGAAAGGGACACTTAAAAGAGGACTAGGACAAAACCCTTTGAGATCTAGGACTTTGAAGAGTCTCTACCCACGGGAGCACCGGAGTACTCGTGTTACCTCACCCAGGGAAGCCGGGTGCATAGGTGCCTTTCGGGGTCGGGTTTCGTCGTCGGTTCTTATGGCGATCTGCTGCAAAGTGCTGCTGGCGACCAGGAGAAAAGTGTCCGGGTGGATCCAAGAGTGGATCGGAGTTCTGAAGAACCTGAAAGCAGAGGGGACAGAGTCTGGGTCACTAGCCAGTGACCAGGAGGCGATGGACAGATGCCCACCGATGTCGAGTGCTTCAGGTTCGATGACGGTTGTATTGACTCTTCAGCCACGAGGTCCGGGAGGCGTTGTCGGCAACCAGGAGCAGGATTCGGGCTGCTGCTCGATGTCTGTCGAGTGCAGAGGTGTCAGCGACCAGATTGGACCCAACAAGCCTTGGCAACGGCAAGTCTCGAGTAAGATGTAGATCGTCGATGGTGCAGACCAGCAAGGTCTGGGGAACTCACCCAGCGAGGGTAAGTGAGGGCAGGCCTGGAGCAACCAGACTGCCAAGTAAAGAAAAGATTGGCCTTCGTTAAGGGCTACTAGCCAACGGGCTAGCGACCGCGAAGGAGCCTCGTGACGCCGCACGTGGAGCTGGCTTACAGGACACTCGTGGAGTGGGGGCCAGTGATCTTCGGTGCAGGTGGTGCTGGAGGCTAGGGCTACTCGGAGCCCAAAGCACGACTTCTTGGGAGACCCAGAAGATGGTGCACTTGCAAGTGTGCTCGGTGTCCAGGGGTCACGGTCTCAAGTCACCCACGATAGCCACGGGCCTCAGCTTTGCTGGGGACTCAGGGTAGCCTCGGGGAAGTCTGAGAATCCACCTCTGGTGATGCGATGACTTCGGCGTCCGACGGGAGCTTCAGTGATGCGAACCGGACAGATGCTTCTTTGGTGCCTGCCAAGCAGGGAGTCACTCCTTGACCCCAAGGGAGATTCTTCAGTCCTCTAATCGTGAGTAGAGCGTCGAAGGTCCAGGATTCAGTTTCAGAGTTTCGTCCAGGTATAATCTAAAGTCCTAAGGACTGGGTTCCTACCTTTATTCTAAAAATAGGGGATGGACTACTCTGTGGCCCCACCTATGGGTGGGTCAGGGCAGAGGGTGGCTACACCCCTTTCCCTTTGTCCAGTTCGCGCCAAAGCAGGGGCTGCAAGCCCTGATCCGGTTTGAACTGGGGTATGCACAGGGACACCAAATGTGCCCCCAGTGCAGGACTTCAAAGCACCCGAAAGTGCTCCCGCCCAGCCCCAATACACATTGTCCTGTCTGGGGAGGTGGTCACACCTCCCTGGGACAGGAAACCTATTGTCCAGGCCTCCCCTGCCGGAGTTTCGTCCAGCAGCAGGAGGCCAGACTCGTGTCTGTGGCAGCAGCATCCATTTTGTGATGCCAGGGCTCTGGAAAGAAGTTACCGGACTCGTCAGAGTTAACATGCCTTTCCCTCTAGAAGGGTGGAATGCTACCCCCGCCGCCAGGATTGGCGGGGGGTAGTATTCCAAGATGTTTGACACCAAACACGACATGTTTAGGTGCAGCCATTCCATAGTTAGCATTTTACCGCGAGGATATAATGCGTTTAAGAGTATATGGTCAGGCTGCACTACAAACAGCATCAGAGATGGTCTCCGAACGCTGCAGAGGGGCCCTGCTCATGCAGGGGCACCCTCTCACATAGGAACCATGCACTCTGCCTTTAGGATTGATAAGGCCTGCCTTAGGAGTGACTTATAGGTTTATATGTGTGTATGCATTTAGTGATATAGGTAACCTATACCACAGCAAGGGGTGCATGCACCACCTTACCCAGGCTGCAGTAGCAGACCTGTGGTGTCAGTTTGGATGGCCTACCAGGGGTGGCATAATACATGCTGCAGCCCCTGGCAGGCCTCTGAGGTACCTATGCCCTTGGTACATAGTATACCATATACTAGGGACTTACAAGGGCACTCCAGATCCCAATCAGTGATGTGCCTAAGGCACATGGAGACCCTTTTAAAGAGGAAACAGCTAGGCTGGGGTTCTGAATAGCAGGGCCCCAGCCAGACTAATGTCGAAAACCAGTGAAGTATCAGCAAAAAGTGGGGGTACCCCTGTGAAGCAGATCCTACTCTCCTACACCGAGCACCACTGCCTGCACTGCCCTAAACCCTGAAACACCAGCCCCAGCACGACCCCCTACACTGCCTGAACACTACTGCACCGCCCTAAACCATGAAACACCATCCCCAGCACGACCCCCTACACTGCACAAACACCACTGCACTGCCCTAAACCCTGAAAAACTACCCCCAGCAAGACCCCCTACACTGCCCGAACACCACTGCACTGCCCTAAACCCTAAAACACCAGCCCCAGCACGACCTCCTACACTGCCCGAACACCACTGCACTGCCCTAAACCCTGAAACACCAGCCCCAGCACGACCCTCTACACTGCCCGAACACCACTGCACTACCCTAAACCCATAAACACCAGCCCCAGCACGACCACCTACACTGCACGAACACCACTGCACTGCCCTAAACCCTGAAACACCAGCCCCAGCATGGGCCCCTACACTGCCCGAACACCACTGCACTGCCCTAAACCGTGAAACACTAGCCCCAGCACGACCCCCTACACTGCCAGAACACCATTGCACTGCCCTAAACCCTGAATCACCAGCCCCAGCACAACCCCCTACACTGCCCGAACACCACTGCACTGCCCTAAACCCTGAAACACCACCCCGTGCACGACCCCCTACACTGCCCGAACACCACTGCACTGCCCTAAACCCTGAAACACCACCCCCAGCACGACACCCTACACTGCCCGAACACCACTGCACTGCCTTAAACCCTGAAACATCACCCCCAGCAAGACCCCCTACATTGCCCGAACACCACTGCACTGCCCTAAACCCTGAAACACCACCCCCTGCATGACCCACTACACTGCCCGAACACCACTGCACTGCCCTAAACCCTGAAACACCATTCCCCCTGCACGACCCCCTACTCTGCCCGAACACTACTGCACTGGCCTAAACCCTGAAACACCATCCCCAGCACGACCCCCTACACTGCCACGAACACCCCTGCACTGCCCTAAACCCTGAAACACTACCCCCAGCAAGACCCCTACACTGCCCGAACACCACTGCACTGCCCTAAACCCTGAAACATCACCCCCAGCAAGACCCCTACACTGCCCGAACACCACTGCCCTAAACCCTGAAACACCACCCCCAGCAAGACCCCCTACACTGCCCGAACACCACTGCACTGCCCTAAACCCTGAAACACCAGCCCCAGCACGACCCCCTACATTGCCCGAACACCACTGCACTGCCCTAAACCCTGAAACACCACCCCCTGCATGACCCACTACACTGCCCGAACACCACTGCACTGCCCTAAACCCTGAAACACCACCCCCAGCACGACCCCCTACACTGCCCGAACACCATTGCACTGCCCTAAACCCTGAAACACCACCCCCTGCACGACCCCCTACACTGCCCGAACACTACTGCACTGCCCTAAACCCTGAAACACCGCCACCAGCATGACCCCATACACTGCCCGAACACTACTGCACTGCCCTAAACCCTGAAACACTACCCCCAGCAAGACCCCCTACACTGCCCGAACACCACTGCACTGCCCTAAACCCTGAAACATCACCCCCAGCAAGACCCCTGCACTGCCCAAACACCAATGCCCTAAACCCTGAAACACCACCCCGTGCACGACCCCCTACACTGCCCGAACACCACTGCACTGCCCTAAACCCTGAAACACCACCCCCAGCACGACACCCTACACTGCCCGAACAACACTGCAGTGCCCTAAACCCTAAAACACCACCCCCAGCACGACCCCCTACACTGCCCGAACACCACTGCACTGCCCAAAACCCTGAAACACCAGCCCCAGCACGACCCCTACACTGCCCGAACACCACTGCACTGCCCTAAACCCTGAAACACCACCCCCAGCACGACCCCCTACACGGCCCGAACACCACTGCACTGCCCTAAACCCTGAAACACCACCACCAGCACGACCGCCTACACTGCCTGAAAACCACTGCACTGCGCTAAACCCTGAAACACCAGCCCCAACATGACCCCCTACACTTCCCGAACACCACTGCACTGCCCTAAACCCTCAAACACCAGCCCCAGCATGACCCCCTACACTGCCCGAACACCACTGCACTACCCTAAACCCTGAACCACCAGCCCCAGCAAGACCCCCTACACTGCCCGAACACCACTGCACTGCCCTAAACCCTGAAACACCAGCCCCAGCAAGACCCCATACACTGCCCGAACACCACTGCACTGCCCTAAACCCTGAAACACCACCCCCAGCAAGAACCCCTACACTGCCCGAACACCACTGCGCTGCTCTAAACGCTGAAACATCAGCCCCAGCAAGACCCCCTACACTGCACGAACACCATTGCACTGCCCTAAACACTGAAACACCACCCCATGGACCTACACCTTGGGCTGCTGCCTTCAGGCCGGGCCTTGGCCCCAGCCAGGACCACCACTCCTACCTACTAACTAGAGCTGCTGCTTTATGAAAGCCATTCTTCTAGAGCAGGAAACACCACACAGCCTTGGGCAGCCATGCCCTCATGCCTTTGCTGTTACCCTTAGTGCACGACACCGCCTAGAGAAAGCCTGAAACACCAGCCAGGCCCTACG